>JAGWEN010000157.1:0-188809 GCA_018703685.1 Orius laevigatus
TACCGCCTGAGGGCATGGGGCTCGTGGCAGTCGCCTGTCTATCGATTCCCAGGTCGAGAAGGTCCTCGATGTAGAGAAGGTAAGAGTTTTCAAGTCACCCAGTAAGTCTGGTAGGTTTCCTTGTTGGAAAAAGTCACAAAATATTTTTATTCATTTATTTCATTGGGATTATGATTGGTAATTATTTAATACAGAGAAATTAAGAAGAATTTTAATATGTAATGTGTAACGTAAGAAGTAATAAAGACAAGGTTGTTAGGGACGAGCGAGAGTGTTATTAATCCCTTTATTCCCTCATACCCCAAATTTCCCAATCCCAACCTTCAGTCCCCTAAAAATCCTTACAAATTATTTTTAATGTGAAATTGTAACATAAGAAATGAGTAAATACAAGGTTGTCAGGGACTAAAGAGAGAATTATTCCCTTTATCCCTCATCCCCAAATACCCTTATACCGATCCCAAGTCCCTTATCATTCCCCTTACAAAGTGGTGGAGGTCGCCGCCTCTCTCATTTTTTGACTGTGAGAAAAGGGTATCCTTTTTCCATACTTCTTCCCTATCTCTCGATGCCTAGCTCTACGCCCGCCCCAGGTCCGTCCCTGATGTCCCTCAACCTTGTACGCTAAAAATTTTTGTGTGGGAATTTAAAAATTTAGGGTAAATAAAAAAAAAAATATTTTAGAGGAATTTCGGGTTATGCATAGTTATTTTAAGTGCTTTGAAATGCCGAGCTCCTTTAAGGTTTTAGGGCTTCAGAAATTTGGTCTGAAACAGATTAATTGTTCAAGGATTGTTTGGAACACAATTCTTGAACACTTAATTCGATAATGTTTAGGGGACAAAGAGGTCTGGTCCAGCAAACCTCCAAACCTGTCCATTTAAGAAAGACCTAATTTTTATTTTTATTCAAAATTTTTGTGTGTGTGAATAAGAGAATTTTCAAAAGAATGTATGTGAGAATTTTGTACGTAGTTCGATTACCCTCTCAACCTTTGAGACACCGAGCTGAAAGCAAGAGGTTGAGAGGAGTTGTAAATATTTGGGGTTGCTGCCTTCCTTGAGACACCGAGTGGAAAGCAAGAGGTTGAGAGGAGTTGTAAATATTTGGGGTTGCTGCCTTCCTTGAGACACCGAGCGGAAAGCAAGGAATGGTCAGTTTTTTGTACATAGTACCCTCTCAGCCTTGAGACACCGAGAGGAAAGCAAGAGGTTGGGAGGGGTGTGAATATTTTGTGGTTGCTGCCTTTCTTGAGACACCGAGCGGAAAGCAAGAGGTTGGGAAGGAGGAAAATTTAAGTGAAAACGCCATTTTTCGACAAAAAATGAACCCTTAAACCTCGATTTTGAAGTTTTTGGACGAAAAATTAACCCTTAAAACCTTGATTTTGAAGTTTTTCGACGAAACATTAACTCGAGTTTCTTTTTTAAAAGTGTGGTTCCCGTCAAAAAAGTATCGACAATTCAAGCTAAAAGTCGATTTTCTTTCTTAAAAGTGAGGTTCCAGTACAAAAAATTATTAAAAAAACCTTGATTTTGAGATTTTTGACGAAAGGCTTTTAAAACTTTGATTTTGAGGTTTATGGACGAAAATTGGAATCTTGAAGCCTTGATTTTGAGGTTTTTGAAGAAAAATTGGCTCTTAAAATGTCGAGTTTGAGGTTTTTGATTAAAAATAGCCTTAAAATATGTCTATAAAGAAAAGAAAAACTAAATTTTTGGGGAATATTTGAAGAAGAAGAGAAAAAAAAAATAAAAAAGGAAGAAAAGAAAAGAGGGCCGATCTATGGGATTCACCCGGTGGGCCAAAAACAGCCGATCCGCCCCTGGGTCTACTTTATAGGGATGACAACCTATATATTATATATATATTACCTACCTACCTATATATTATATATATAGATAATCTGTGATGACAACTTTGTCAGTTTTTCTACGCTTCTCGACTTACGCGCGGTTTAAATTGTAAACAAACTTCGACACAAGAAACTTTTCATTCCACCGTGTCTCCTGGCCAGTCCTGGCTTCCCACGCTTATTCACGGTCTTTTTCGTTTATAATGGGACGTATTTTTAATGATAAATAAAAATAAAATAAATTGGAGAAATACGGAGAAACATCTTTCGGCGGGGGCTCTCTTTTCGGCGTCCGCGCTCGGATGGATGGCGCGCGATCAGTCTTGCCACCTCGAAGGGTTGAATAACAAAACATTTCCCTACTTCTTTAAATAAAAATCTCCATCACATGAAAACTACGTTTACAAGGCACATCGGTAATCGATGAACACACCATAAAACCAAGCCATCGCTAAAGTCTAAAACGCTATAAATCAAAGGCAAAACTGAAAACACACCAAGACCTTTAACTGGATAGGCCCCGGTGGGACAACTCTCATGGGTGCTTCTCATCAGGCGCTTGGACGAGACTTTTTTTGTGTTTTTTTCTATGCTTAAATCAATGAATACCGACATAAAACCGTGTTTTGTCTGTCTACTGTGTATCTTCTATGTTTCATACATATCCATGAGCACGGCTGGCAGCACTGGACACTGAACCAAACTTTTCCCTTCTCGAAAGACTCCCCACAGTTCCCAATATCTGTTATTTAAAAAAATATTGCTTACGTAAAATAATTGATGTGTCTGATAATGCGTTTAATAGTTTTGAACGAAAAGGAAGGATCATGATCGAGTGTTGCTCTCCGAAACGTATGCTTTTAGCGATATTGTTTCTTGGAGTGTAAGTAATCAGAGTTCTCTCCACATGTAATGTTATCATTTCTTTCCCTTTTTAGTTTGACAGTTTTTGTCCTTATTTACGAAAGTCGGTGGGCTTTCGAAAGCAGAGGTGGTAACCATTTCGGAAACTTTAGCGGAAACGGGAGCGCGGCGAGGAACGCCACTTTGTACTGTAGGAGCAATGAGGATTTTGTCGTCGTAAACCCTTGTCATCCTTGTACAGGTTCGTATATACCCGATGGAACCTCTGGTTTGAGATATCATTTCTCAAGTGAATAAGTCCAACATCAAAGCTGCCGTAGATTAAATTTGTATGCTTTGGTACCTTCCAGAACGGACTTAAAACCCCTGCTTACTGGCAACTTTTTCAGGGCGCATGTAAATTGGGCGCAAAGAAAAGGTAGCTTAGGATTAGTGACGATTTAGCAAAATAAGGTAACAAAAATGCACTACCTATAGGAAAAATGTAAATTGGGCGCAAAACTAAAATGAGTGGAATGGTAAACTGGGTGCAAAACTGAAATGAGTGCAATGGGCAGTTTTGGAGGGTTTGGGATTTTAGGTGGTTTGACTGGTTTGAGCAGTTAAGGTGTTTTCGACATTTTGGGTGGTTTGGGAGGTAAGCGAAGTTTGGGCAGTTTTGTTAGTTTGGAGGATAAGGACATTGGAATGATTTGGGAGGTTTTTACATATAGGAAGTTTAGGAAGTTTCGAAGGTCTTAGCAGTTGGGGAGATTAGGATAATTTTAGTTTAAGTGGTGGTTACAGTTTTTGCGGTTTTGGAGATCTGGGCAGTTAGGGTGATTTTGGCATTTTTGGTGGTTTGGGCGATTTTTATTTTTATGGTGATTCGGGTGGTTTTGATGATTTGGGTTGTTGGGTTGATTTGGGGTATTTTTGTTGGTTTAGGTGATTTTGGTGGTAATATTCTCAATATTCATCTTCAATTCTTTAACTGCTGTGCTGCGCCCAATTTACAGTTTTGCTTTTCGATCTTTTGCGCCCAATTTACATTTTCCTATATGTATTTATCTTTTGCACCCAGTTTACATTTTACTTAATTGTAGTAGTGTATTAATTAAATTATTTAATTAATTGTACTTAATTGTAGAGTGATTAACCTCCTTTTAGCAGATTTTTTTTTTTATTATTATAATCCAGCTTCAGGTAGAGACTGCGCCCAATTTGCCATGGCCCCTTTTTCAAAGCAACTATCTAGTTGCTTTGATGGAATTTAAATAAAACTTTAAATGAAATTTTTCGCTCTTCCTTTAGTCATTACTCATTAGTATCAATATTATAATATCAATTATTAATATCAATATTATTAATATCAATAGTATCATTAATATCAATAAACTGTACATGTTGATGGACTTCGAAAATCTTATTTTGGCTAATGTGCTTGACCTTTGTTTTCTTTTTTTCCCAACCTGTTTTGACTGTAATCGAACTGTAACTGTAAATCGAATTTTTAGTTCCAATGTTTACATGTTTAATAATTCGAATTATTTATTTCTGCCTCTCGATATTTCGATTTTTAAACATCTTGTTAATTCGAAAACTCGATAATTCGAATTTTTTCTGTGGCCCCTTGGATTTTGAATTATCGAGAGTCGACTGTATTAGCTTTGGTATTTAAAAAAAAATTTTTTTTTTGCTTTGTGTTTTATTTATGTAGTGGTTCTATTGGTTGGATTTGGAAACGGCTTGCGCAAATGTTGCCCAAGTGATATTAATAAGTGATAACTGAAGCCAGGTGTAAAGTTTCAGACCTCTCCCTTAACTGTTTCCCTTACCCCCCCCCATTTCTCATATTTGTTTGAGGGGATTCCCTGAAAACGATGCTAAAGCATCGCTCAACTGTGAACGGCTTAACTGGTCTGATTTTTAACTTTCATTTTCAGATTTTGAAGTGACAAGCAAAAGTAACAAAGCTTGCTTACCTACAAGATACAAAGAACTCATCAAGTGTAACAAAAGCGGAAACGAATTCTACCAAAGGTTCGTACCTATCGGTCACTTTATTGTTGATAATTTTGAACTTTTTCCAGTTGTGATTTCGTCGAATGGCTTGAAGAGAAGAAATTCTGGCAGTTCGAACTCACGACATTTCTCATCGCGTTGATAGCAGTCCCTTGTGTCTTTTTACGTCAGAAAACGCTCGATTATCGACACCTTCGAAATCTCCAGCGTCGACTTGCGCGATCCGTCTAAAATGGGTGATCTCTTTCTCGAAGTTTGTTCAGTTCGAGAAGACAAAGTCGAAGCGCCGCTTCAAACTGTGATTTCCCTTGTGACAATACATTATTTAAAAGTTGAAAATATCCGAATCAATTTTATTATTAAAAAAAATCATAAGACAAACCTCGAATTTTCATTGTACGGTCTTGTTTATAACTTAGTCAATAAAATACCGGAACCGGGCTCTTTCTGTACTTTGCCAGTTTTTAACTGCAATGATCGAATTTCATGTGTCGCCGGATTTTGCGCTGTTTTAAGACAAGTACCTATGACTTAATGTTTTTTAAAATAAATTTATTATACTCCACTTGTTTTAGATTGTCAAATGCAGTAATCCTAGATGGCACAAACTCCTCGGATTTCGAGAAGCATGTCTTGTGGCGTGCGCGGAAGTTTCGGTCTGGACCAAATTTTGTGAAGTTGATCTCATATCGGGTGCTATCGAATGCCTTCGAGGTCGTCGAGAGATACCGATTGAATCAGCTCGCCTTGAATGCCATTTGTCGCACCCGATACGTGTTCACAATGTCAGAAAATACAAAAACCATGACCACTGTTATGTCGAAGGCCCTAATTTCTTGTTGACTGATATTTTGGTCGCAATACCAACCTACATAATTCTTGAATCTTTAAACTGCTGGGACACGAACGTCCTTCCGCTTACCATAAAATGGTAATATTTTTCCTCATTTTCATTTGTGTGAATTTGGCATTTTCAGGATTAAAAACATCATGAACACCCACGAGTTTGAAAAAGAACTTAAATTGTTAATATTTGAACGCTTGGAGATGTCAAAAGAATACTATCTTCCTAAAGTTCCGAATGAAAGTTTGTACAAAAGGGATCCGACGAGATACAAACCTAGACATAAAATATTCACTCAACAGTCAGACATTGATAAAAGTATGGAGACTATATCACACATCGATTTTATTGATTATAAAGATCCGGTCGGATTCGATCTATTGTTGGACAAGAACATACCGAAACCGGACGTACCAGATTCAAGATTCGAACGTAAAATACAGCAGTTGTCTAATCTCGTCAAATCCACACTTAAGGTTCGTTTAAAAGGTTTGTCGAAGTTAAAATAGTTTAACTGAGTTGGCTGAGGCAACAAGTCACCGTTCCCGTCTCAGGTCCCGGGTTCGGGTCGCCGATTGTGTTGTTGGTTTTTATTCCTGTTTAATTATTATAGATAAATAACACACACGGTCATCCACGACACCTTACTAGGTATGCAACTGACTGTGTTATTTATTTATATTTTATTAACTGAGTTATAACTTCCCCTGTTTAAGTTTTTTTGTTTTTATCTAGATTGCGAGAAAAGATGATATTATAGTTGACTTTTGCTGTGGAAGTGGTCATTTAGGCCTTATACTCGCTCACTGCCTTCCTAGTTCGACTGTTGTTCTTTTGGATAATAAAGAAAAATCATTGGATAGGGCGAAAATCAGGTTAATGGAGCACAATTTGAAGAACGTTTTTGTTGTTCAGGCCAACCTCGATTATTACGTCGGCGATTTTCAGGTAAATTGAATAACATTGTTAACTTAATATAATGGCTGGAGTACTTTTTAGGTTGGAGTGTCACTTCATGCTTGTGGGGTCGCATCCGATTTGGTCATACAAAAGTGTATTTTGAAGAAAGCGAGTTTTGTGGTGTGCCCATGCTGCTATGGCGGAATACAGTCAAATCATATCGTCCGATATCCTCAAAGCGATGAATACAGAATGAGCGGGTTGGACGAAAGAGGTTTTTTAGTTTTGGGCCACTGTGCGGACCAGGCTGGGAGCGAACAGGGCGAGCGAGGGATGCAAGCTGTCGATACCGATCGTTGCCTTTATGCTTCAAACAACGGTTACAATGTCAATTTGTCCAAATTGATCCCTGTAACATGTACAACTCGGAATAATTTAATTGTCGCTACGTTTTCATTGTAAAAATAAAAGATTTCCAATTACATATTTTGTCACAGAGTCTCTTATTTCACTCATTTGGGAGCAAATAAACGACTCCATAGCCAAATGGTCAAGTATAGCTATCCAGTCCCCTGTAGACAAATCTACTTAAAATTTGGCACAATTCTTCTTTAATATTATGAGACAGAAAAGATCTGTGCCCCAAAGGTCTGCATCACTGGGCTTTGAACTTAAAAGTTCATAGTTTGAAGACCAGAATTAGGCACCTACAAGATTTTGAACTTAATAACTTTCTCAAAGAGAAGTTACTGTCGATTTTGGGTTTTTGGATAAGGCTCTCCCAGACCCGCTAGGGTCAAACTGACTTTTGATCTTTGCGGGACATGAGTTTGTCTGCGGTGCCGGCCGGCCATCCGTCGCCCCTTTTTTCCGGAACACTTCACGGCCACAGTTTTCATCTTCCTTTCGTAGTTATCTTGAAAATTTTTCTTTTTCTCTCCCCTTCTAATTTGAAAAGGTGTTACAACTGTTAGGTCTATTCGAAACGAATAAAAGCATGTATCGCTTTGGGTGAAAATGTTAATAGTTGGCCCAAAAAACACAGAGAAAGGTAGGGCGAAAACGATTAGGGTCAGCCCGGTTTACCCATGTGCGTCAACAATAAATAGGTAAATAAAAACTCTTTATTTCACCAAAGGCGTAAAGCCCAAATAAAAGGCGAAAAGGAACAACTAATAGGCCTCCTGAAAATTTCTAAAAAGTGACCCTGATTGTTCTTTCTCCCGGCCCTTCAAGTGTTAAAAAACTTTAAAGGCAGAGTTGGGCATAGCCGCAATCATAATTACGATTACGATTATAATCGTAATATGGTATTATTTTAAATATGATTACGATTATAATCTTAATTATCTATATTTTTTTACGATTACGAAAAAAATTGTAAAACTATTTATACGTTTGAATACGATTATAATTAAAATCTTAAAAAATGTGATTACGATTATAATCATAATCATACCCGTAATCGTAATTATGATTACGATTACTCCCAACTCTGTTTAAAGGGGCGGCGACGATTTGACTCCATAATCCTAATGAGTATGTTTACGGTGACCAGACGTACTACTTTTGTAAGGACAGTACTATTTTTCGACTTAATGTCCTGTGTACTTTTTAATCATGAAAAGGGCAGCAAAAAGTACTACTTTTTAAAAAAGTACTTCTGTAGGACACGTCCCTGGGGGAAAAATGAATTTTTTTTTAAATTTCATACCTAGAAAATCAAAATAATAAATAAATTGAAGGGCCAGAGCGAAAAAAGATGAAAGCGACCAAATAGTGATTTCGGGAAAAATGAAAAACCAAGTTTTTTTTTTTTTTTTTTCTGTTGTTTTTGTCTGGTCGATTTATGAAGTGGATGTAATAGTGGATTCTTACGGTTTTTAGGGTGAAAAATACGATTCCAAAGTCGTTTTCCGGAAAAAAAAATTCATCACCTAGTTTACTGTACCCATGTCCAATAAATAGCGATTTTTTCCCTCTTCAAACAAAATTATTATTTTTCCACTTTTGTTGGGGTGAGGAACTCAAATCTGAAGTCAGTTTTGAGATAGCAATTTTCCATCACATAAAAAAACGCCAAAAATAGAGGTTTTGACTACTCTACATTGAAATTTTTGTATCAGCAACGAATGTATAAAATAATAGACAAAAAGCAAGTTTATTTTGACTGCCTATAGTATTTTGGCAGACTATAGTATTTTGGCAGACTATAGTGACTGGTTCAAAAACGAAATCGAAATCTTCAAACGCCTGTAAAACCGTAGATTTTTTTGTCTTTTATTTTTTAATCTCTTGATACTTGACCATAGTTAGGTACCTTTCGAGCAAGACTTGAAAGACTTGAATTTTTTCAGAATCAGGGGCTTTTGATACCATACCCAGCTATCCCCTTTCGGGTATGCTGTATGAAGGTACGTGTTAATGTACTACTTTCCATTAAAAAAATTATGGTCACCGTAAGTATGTTACAGTTAAAACCCGAAATCAGTCAGAACTAGCTGTAACTAGTCAGAACTAGTTTTTACTAACCTCTTTTGTAAAAACTAGTTTAGACTATTTAAAACTAGTATTCACTAACTGAATCAGACAAAACTAGTATTAACTAGGAGACATTCAGGGAATTGCAGTTTTAACTGATTCTTTTCTAATGAAAACTAGAATTCGCTAACAAGCCTCAACGTTCAAACTAGAATTCAGTCAAAACTAGTTCTTCTTAGTGAATATGGGAATTTTGAGAAAGTTAAAGTTGGGAAGAAAACAAAAATTAATGTAGGTACCAAACTATAGAAGTTAATCTGGACAGTTCACCATAATACAGCCACCGTTGGGAAGAAACCGACTCGCCACCTTAATCCTTTAAGCCTACTTATAAAATGTACCGAGTCGCCACCTGCAAAATTTGAGATTATAGACCGACTCGTCACCAGACAAAAAAACTAGGAAAATGAGAAAAAGTGTCACAGGTTCAATAAAACACATTTTATTGGTCATTTTAATTTTAGACTTAAAATTACTCAGAAATAATATAAAAAAATTACTTAAAAATTATTATAAAGGAACCACATTTGTTTTCAATCCTATTGTTTTGACAAACGTCAAAATGTCCAAAATAACCTTTTTTATACTCCTCTATAATTTTGTTTTTTTCTTCGGAAATAAAGTTTCTTGGCCTGTTACTACTTGTTTGAGTAATTTTTAAGTGAGTTTCCACCTGAATTTCTTTGATAACGTTGATCACTTGCCATATATTGGGATTGGAAGAGTAAAATTGCTCATTATAATGTTTATGAAAAGACTCGGGACCATTTGTCGTTCGTGGGCCTTCACTAAGACTTGCCCAAATTTCAGGTGGGAAAGGACAAAATAAAATATAATTTTTTAATAAATAATCAGCAAATAGAAGAACTTTTTCGTTCGGCGGCGCTTCGTTCACTATCAGTGCCATAACGTCTGGAACGTCTATGGGGTCAATATATTGTAGTCCAAAAAAATACTTCAGACTGTCCAATACGTGAGTCTTTTTTTTATTTGTATTCACTGCTCAAACCGATTGAATTTATTTTTCGGTACCAGCTTTGGCCTAGATGGAAAGAGCAACCTCGTATTGTACAAGCTGGAAATGTTTTTTTGGACTGCATTATGCATCGACTTTTCGAAATCGAGAGTCAATTGATTTGGGGAAAAATAAAAACCGTAATCGGCACAAAGCTCTTGAGCAAATGCGAGCATGTCTATATAAATTTTTTTAAGAATCAAGAAGACATTTTTAGCGAATTTTATTTTGAAGACTGGATTAGTACAGGTGACGAGACGGTAAATTTACTTAGGTGGCAAGTCGGACTATGACCTCTACGGCTCCACCGTTCAAAACAATAGTAGGTGGCGACTAGGCCTATAGCCATGGGAAACGGTATGGCGTTTCCCATAAACCAGCCTAAGAGCAATATAAAGCACGTAAAACAATATGTACCTTGAGGGATATTTCTTTAATGCAACAAAGTTCGTCTCTTCAAAGTTCTCAAGCAATACATAGTCAGTGTCCAGATGTACCTATCTTTTTCCACTAGTGAGCAAGGCTCCGAACCAACATGGACTAACACTAACTCAAACGGTTTTAGCGATTTTTTTTTTCTTTTGAGTCTCCTGAAGGGGGCGGATCTTTATGCAAAATAAAGAATCAATTCTATCAATCAGTCAAATCATCAACACATTGATGAATGATTGTTAAGGAGAATGATTGATTTCTTTGTTTTAACGGTTTTTCGTTGATGATTTGAATGATTAAAAGAATTGATTCTTTATTTTGCATAAAGATCCTGACGATGTAATTTGGTTGTCCAGAAGCTGGAGATTTCTTTCAGAAGATCTACCTACCTATTATAATGGTTCCTTTTTTCTCTCTCTCTCTCTCTCTCTCTCTCTCTCTCTCTCTCTCTCTCTCTCTCTCTCTCTCTCTCTCTCTCTCTCTCTCTAATCCCCTACCACATATTTAACGAGTCGGTGGCATTTGGGGTTGTGACACTTGCGGACTAATCCTATAACTCATGTGCGCTGTCTTTTGCGGATAGCCCAGTGACATTTGCGTATACTCCTAGGAATTCCGTCAAACTAAAAATTTTTAAATGCAAATATACGCGAAATAGCATCTTATAGTCCTTTATCCAGCTAACAAACACTTGGTTCCGTTCGTGAAATTTCGGTTTTGTCTGAGGACACATAAAGTACTTGCGTGATTTTCTTGAAACCTGTGTGACGTTTCTTAACTGGCTGAGCACCCTTGGTATGGTCCCTAGGAGTCGGAGGCTTCGTCCCTACCCAGAATATCGGGAAAAATCCGAGAGTAACCAAGGCCTGGACGAAATAATAAACAAGATCAAAAGAAAACAGGGCCTTGGGCAATGCTCTCGGAAAATTAAACAGGAACATGGACGAAGACCGAAGATTTTCCGAAGTGGGGGCCAACCTACAAAACCGCCTGAGGGCAAGGGGCTCGTGGCCAATCACCTGTCCAGCGATTCCCAGGTCGAGAAGGTCCTCGCCGTAGAAAAAGGTTTGAGTTTTCAAGTCACCGAGTAGGTCTAGTAGGTTTCCTTGTTGGAGAATGTCACAAAATTATTTTATTTTATTGTGATTATGGAAGAAATTATAATGTATAATAATTGAAACGTTTTAGTAAATACGTGTCGCTCTGTCGTTTTAGTAAATACAAGGTTGTCAGGGACAAGAGAGTATTTATTCCCTTTATCCTTTAATCCCCAAATTTTCCATATCCCAATTCCAAGTCACTTTTCATTCCCCTACACCTGAAAGTTCAGGTTGGTTGAAAATCATGACGGGAAGTTCTAAAAAGCCAAGGACCATAGCTGACAGTTCTGGGACATTGCTAAGGAGCCTAAATGGAATTTCGTCATCTTGGCAAATAACAGCAGGAGTAGGTTGAAATTGAGCATAAGAGCGGCTCATGAACTATCATTATCACATGGTTCGAATAGATATGCTAGAGACTGAGGTAAATAAGGGACTGGGGTAAATATTTATGAGGCAATGAACAATTTCAGTGGTAGTGTGGGGGAGGGGGAGGTAATCTGGATATCAAAGATAACCTTTGGAGACGCTTTTCTGGAGGAAATCAGAGTTTACCGCAAATGTCACCATATGGGTGGATTTGAGTTGAGCACATTCGTACCTGTGATAATCTGGATCCTACCCCAGGGGGGTGAGGCAAGGGGGCTCTTGTAGTACTCTGATGTGGAACAAGAGCTTAAAATCTGATTAACAGACATAGCTGCTTGTGATAGGATGTAGATTTCACTTTGGCTAGTCAATTTTTAGGAATATTATCGATCCCAGGGGTTTGGACTTCAAAGTTTTTATCAAAATAAAACTTCCGAGAAGTGTGCCTTTTTATTTTTGAGTTCTTATCACAGTTCTTATATGTATAAAATAAAGCAGTGTTACCAGTTTAGGCGATTTATCTCAAATTGTGCTCTACTGCTATTTTTTAAGGCATAATCTGGCAACCCTGTGATCCCACAAAGTTGGTCTTTCGACGAATTGACATTTTAGTAATTAGTCGATTTATCACCAATCGAATTACTTTTTTGGACCTGATCTGAGAACCACAAAAATAACCAAGTTTAGGGTTGAAATCTCAAACTTTACAGGGTGTAGAGAGAAAAATGGTTAAGTGCTGATTTCCTCAGGAAAAGTATCTAATTAGACTATATTTCATTAGAAATCTATCTTTCTACTTCAGATTCATAAAAATTAGATGCTGACCTTTATTTAAATTACGCTCAATTCAACTGTGGAACCTAAATGTGCTCAATTCAACTGCCTACTTAAGGGATTAAAGGGGGTTGTGCTCAACTCAATGCCCCCGCACCAATATCGTCGCAAGTGCCACTTTTCAGGGGGGTATCCGCAAGTGTCATGACCGCAAAAGCGACGACACCTATTTAACGTCAACAAAAAATTATCCCCCCTCCCCATCGCCCTTATTCCTCATCAAAAAGCCTTGGTTATATAATCTTTGTTTATAATCCCCCTAATTTAACACAAAAAAATAAATTTTTATCGTACCCCCACCCGCAAAATTCACTTCAAAAAGTTCTATTTTTTGACGGGGTGTTATTTCAATTTTTTTTTTATTTGTTACCTATTTCATGTTTTTGCTCTCTTTTAGCGGATTTTTGTTTATGCAATCATATTGACAAAAGAATGTATTTTTCCTTGGAAATAGCCAAGAATTTTCCAAACCAATTTCAGAATTTCCAAATTACTTCCAGAATTTTCCAAACTAAATTGAGAACTTGGCATTTCAAGTTCAAAACGAGGTAGACAATCATATGGAAGTAGGTAGGTAGGTTCAGAATTTTCATATTTTGGGAAAAACACTCATTTCCAGTTAAAACTTTTTCAGGGTCCTTTCTGAGCTTGAAATGCTTAATTCTGAATCGGACTGTGAATCGTACTATCACTACGCCAAAATTAAAGTAAATTTTTGTCAAAAAAAATCCAGGCCTTGGACCTTTTTCAGGGGTCACTCATGGCTGTCCACTGGACAGTAGGGAGCTATAAATTGAAACTAGTTATGTTTTACATATGTACTTCAATTGCGTTTGAAATTCTTTTAAAAAATTTTACTTGATGATTAATGATTACAATTATAAGAAAAATGTATTTAATCTTAAATCCATATACATATAGGATTACCTACTTTAATGTCTAGTTAATGTCTAGTAGCATAATGTCTAGTTGAGGAGTACATAGTCAAAAAGTCTTCTTAGGGCATTGATGAAATTAATTTTAGAATTTGAACTTTTGGCTGTGAAAATCACGTGGTTAGAGATGATATGTACTTGATTAATATGTATTCATAAGGCTATGAAAATTTTTAGCTAATTTCTAGAGGAATTGAAGCTATTGTGGTCGGTGCGATGGAGGCTCCGGGCTCAGAGACCCATTTTATTTTACTGTGGCGGGGGGGGGATAATTAGGACATCAAAGATAGGGATAGCCTTTCCGGAGGAAATCCGCTGCTTCTCGAGGCTTTTCTTACTTAGGTATGTTAAACTAAAATAAACTACCTAAAATCGATGTTGGGCAAAAAATAAAAATATCAATTTATTCATATTATAAATCAAGGACCGGATTTTGCATTCCTTCCCGGTCGGTCACACTTCGCGGACCAGTTTTTCTGCATTTGAATATTTTATTAATTACAACTTCAGCGAAGATTTTAGAAAAGAAGTTTCGAACGAATTTAAAAGCGAGGACTACGACCTTTTGGTTCACCGACCTAAAAACAACAAAACAAAAAAATTGTGATTTTCCACAATTAAATTTTATGTTCAAAAATTAGTTTTTGGACGTGTTTAGTGTAATTAAGACGATTTTTCTCACCTATCTTTTAAAAAATATTGGTAGGTTTATTTTCTTTTTGTTGGGTGTATAATCCTCTAAGTTAGATTTAACATCACAAAATGGTCCTGGGAAAAGGGAAGATGAAAATTGGGTATCCCTCGACGCGTTTCGGCCTCCTCAGGTGGGCTATCCCTGACATTCATCAACTCTTTTGCTTTACTTGGTAGGCATAATAAGGTCTAGGACTGCAAAAATGCATACCTAGATAATAAACTTGCACATTGACCTCAAATTAATTTTGAACTCAATTTATGAGGGCTAAGCAGTTGTGAGCAATTCGCTAAGCTTGCTAACATTCATCGATCGAAAATTGTGTAAGTTACTGATTTGTCTCCCTCACCATTTGTCCTGCTAAAACGTTTTTATAAGAAATTTTGTTTGAAAATCATGTCAGTGGTTCGTCTTTGAGTGTCTTAATCAAGGTTCAGAAATAAATTTCGTTAATTAAATATGCTAGACCGATCAGCCACCTTGACATCCAAACTTGGTACTGTCATTGCATTCTTATTTGGAACCTTTATTCAAAATCCTCGTCTTCCTTATAAGACTTTTTTCCCTTCTTCTTCAAATCGTCTACTTTGTTCTTATCCTACTTAATTTTTTTATAACGGTATAAACGAAAATTTGGTTCCACAATTAAATTAAGAGATAATCAATTAATCATGTGGCTGCTGTTCATTGTTTGGAAGTGAGGATCCGGAGTGAAGCTGGTGGGGGAGACTTCTTGGGAAGCGACTTGGCAGTTTCCTCTTTGAAGTTTTTCATTATCTTAAAAGCCGGCTGGTAGTTGACATCGCTAGTTAGTGGACCCAAACGATTTACTTTTATTTTATGGGGAAAACTATTTAAATAAGAACAATTTAAGGTAAGATCAATCACGTCCATATTATTATAAGAAAAAAAAAACTGAGAAAATAATCGTCCTTTGTAAGTTAAGGGCCTTTACTAGTCCAAGAATTTCGCCCTTGAAAATTAAAACTAATTCTGCTGCAGGATAAAATTTAAATGACGATTCTGACTAGGGTCTGAAATTCTAAGACGTCAAAACTGATAGATGATTTCTGAAAATTTCTAGAGAAGAAGTCAAACTAACTTTGTTAAATTTCTATGATGATCCATCGCAGAAGAAAGGGCATTTTGCAGAGAATTTTTTTTTACTTCAATTAAAATTTTAATCTTATTTCAACAGGAAAAAGTTACAATGGTCCTATCCCAAATGTTCTGCAATAAGACCGTCGATGGCCGTGATTAGATTTTATTCCCCATCAGAATGTAATTTGTGGGCTAAAAGGGCTGGGTAGAGTTGAACGAACATGTCCGGACTTTTTCCGGTAAAATGGTGTGATCAGTATTCAGGACGTGCTTATGAATCCGTATTGCTAAAGCAATGAGATTGATTTCCAATTAGATTTTCTCAATCACGGAAGCATCCCATCTCTTTGAACCGATCGACTAGAAATTTTCAAAGAAGAGGTTGTTGAAGTTTGGTGAGCAGTGAACTGAGAAAACGGACTTAGAGGATACATAAATAAGTTGGTTTAGGGCGATAACAGAGACAAAATTTGAGTATGAATGCGGACTTGACTCAAAAAAGGCATTCGTTTTATCGCTTCCCTTCGGACTTATAGAATTGAAATTTTCGGGGCATTTTCTTGTTATTCACATTAGAGAAGATGTGTGGACATTTTCAAGACAATCAGATACATATGTAGTTCGTACACGTCGCCTACGATATGATAGAATACATTTCGTAGTAGCTATCTAGGGAACTTTCAGTTTCTGATATCATTGGCACCTATTCCGAGGCAACGGTCTAAAATAAAAAGCTCCTCGTTGTATTACAGGAGAGACGCGACGTTTCGAATACAGAAAATGCCCTCCCTCAGATCGCTTTGAAAAAAAAAGTTGAATGAACTCAAAACGTATTCCTTTCCGTCTCTTTCTAAGCTGCGATCGGAAGAGGGGAAAAAAAAGAAGAAATAGGGTGGTTTGGCACTTTTTAGGCGTGGCATCTGGTGACGAGCGAGGGGAGAAAGAAAAAAAAAATGAGAAGAAAAGAGCAGAAACCAAGACTGGACCTGTTTTTCTTGAGCAAAGTTTAATGACACCAAAGACGCTCGGGACATCTACGTATCATCAAACATCCTTTAATGCTAAGCAAACTGAAAACCTAAGCAATGGCCAATTATTTATTAATGTTCTCAGAAATAAGCCATTGGCTTATTGTTTTGTATAATCGACCATAGAAGCGTTCTCTCAAGATGCAACCTCATAATATGTTTGGTCCTGCCTCAACAAATCAGGTTATCGACTGTTCTGACTCAAAATATGCATTTTATTCTTCAATGGGTTTGTGATTAAATACACAGTGAGTAAAGGTTAACGACCTCGCTTTGAATTATGAATGTGCGTGGGTGTAAATAGAAACGTCAAATCTTTTTTCCATCCGAGCTTCTATTCTAAGATCATGAATTTTTATTGTACCTAGTTTTGTTAGTCAAGGCCACCTTACCAAAGAATGAGCATCGTGTAAGAATTGGTTCACTTCTTTAAATCTTAAAATTATGTGGTTGACTTATATGTGCTACCTATCTCAATGATGATATTATGTGCATGTGGATAGGTAGCAGCACTGGCGCGATACCTCCATCTTCCACATTCTCCCTCACTTTCATGCTCGTACATGTTGTTGAAAAGATGCGGAACTTAAAAAGTTTTATCGACAACTTTCATACGCCCATTATAGAAAACAATAAACGTGATTGATATTCACGGAGCATTCTTTCATTTCACTTTTCCCTTTTAGTTCAGTTTCATAGAGACCATGAACAAAGAAGAATTCGTTCAATATTTCAAAGCTTTCTTAAAATTTTCGATATGGATTTCAGGGTTTGTCGTTTTGTTCGCTATTAAATTATGTTTATTTATGTTTTTGGCAGAGAAATGTGGTTGGCAGGAGCTCTTCTTCTGATATTAACCATCGCAGATGGATTCAGACGTGATGATGTCGAAAGTCGTCCGTCACCATTTCAAAGGACAGCGTCGTACAGTTTGCCATTTGGATGGAGTTCACTTCCTCTGAGGAACTCCGTTGAAAAAATTCCGACTTTGAGAGAACGTTCGCAGGAGCATTTACCACTCAGAGATTCGGTCGAGCATCGACCTACGCCATACATCCGAGGCCCATGGTGGCGCATAGTCCCAGGGACGAGACAATCCGGTATCCAAAACTCGAAGAATTTAAATTTTACTCTCGTTCGGTTCCAGATCAAAGTGGAAAAAGGCTTTTTTGTTTTATCGAATCATGGGCTTCGTATCGGCGAACTCCAGCGACATTCTCGGCCGAAAACATCGACCCTTTTGCCTGCACTCATATCATCTATGCCTACGCAACAGTCGACCCGGTCAACTCAAAAATTATTCCTTTGGATGATGAATATGACGTCGTTAAAGGTAAAAAAAAAATTTTTTTATTATGAGGACTGGCATGTCCGAGAGGATTAATGCAAGCTTGACTACTTCTTTCGGTGTATGTACTTACAACAGTCGCGGGTTCGATACTGTAATAAATATTTGGCCCCGTCCCTGGGTGATGAAGGTTCTCCCCATAGGAACGAAAAATTAGGGGAGGAAAAAAAATTGTTAAAACCTAAAAAGAATGAAAAAATATTATTTTCTACTATTATTTTTTTTAACACCTACCTACATAATTCTTCAGGTGGTTACCGATCGATTGTCGGTTTAAAAAGAGTCAACTCGAATCTAAAAGTGATGATCTCCGTGGCTGGAAGAATGTCAAAAATGACATCGAATGCTTCGAACAGAAGAGCTTTTATATTATCGACTGTTAAGTTTATTGCTGAAAATGGTTTCGATGGAGTTGACCTCCACTGGGAATACCCAGGGGCTGAAGACCTCGGAGGAAAAAACGTCGACAAAGACAATCTGTCCAAATTGATTGAAGAACTTTCCGGAGTTTTGGATTCACGAGGTTGGATTCTTTCAGCCTCTGTATCGCCTTCAAGGTATGCAGAATGTAAAAGGCTTTTTTGCTCATTTCTTTTTCTAGGTTTAGACTTGAAGATGGTTACGATGTACCTCGGATTGCGCCCTTTTTACATTTTGTTCTATTAAAAAGCTTCGATTTCCATCAAGAAAGGGACAATGCAGCGAATCATCCATCTCCTTTGATAATGTCAAGAGAAGAAGATCCATTATCAGTTTATTTCAATGTCGTAAGTGAGCGAAATGCATAAACCCAGTATATTTTGTTTTCAAGGACTACGCTGTGCGATACTGGCTCAAAAGGGGTGTCCAAAGGCAACAGCTGATTCTCGGAATACCGTTTTTCGGACGTTCGTATACTCTTCAAAATGAAAAAAATTGGACACCGGGATCGCCAGTCAAATCACCAGGGATCGAAGCCAAATTTACTCAGCAGCCTGGCTTCATGGCATACTACGAAGTCTGTGCTCGGATGAAGAATTCAAATTGGCGAAAATACAGAGAGCAAACAGGTTCCGCTTATATGGTCAATAAGGATCAATGGGTCGGATTCGAAGACAACATAAGCATCAATCAAAAAGTAAAAGGATATAAACTTTTTTTTTTTTTTTTCGTTATAAACTGTTTGTAGATGGACTACATGAAAAGCGAAAGATTAGGAGGAATTATGGTCTGGTCTCTCGATCTCGATGACTTTCAAGGAATCTGCGGACCTAAATATCCGTTGCTGAATACCATCAAGAAAGCTTTAGTTCCAGACATTCCGGCCATGGTTTCGCCCGGTGTGGGAGTTACTGTTCTCGCTTCTTCCAGCAACTGCACAGGCGAAGGATACATCGGAGATCTTGAAGACTGTTCTGTTTATTATCGCTGCCAGTGGAAAATGAAGCACACGTATATATGCCCTCATGGTCTACATTACGACCCGCAGTTGAATCTTTGCAACTGGCCAATGCTTGTCTCCTGCCCGACTCGAAGTAAAATCTTATATTTCTTTGTTCAACCTTTACAACAAAAAAAAAAACTGATTTTATAGCCCAATTTGTACTTTTGATGGACCCTCAACCTGCGGTACCTTATGCAAGCAAGGATGCTAGAAAGGAAGACACGAAAGTCGTTTGTTATTTTACAAATTGGTCTTGGTACAGGAAAGGCGATGCCAAATACTTTCCAGAACACGTCGACCCTCAACTTTGCACGCATATAATTTATGCATTTGGCTCTTTGGATCCAAATTCGCTGACAGCGATTCCGTTCGACCCTTGGGCTGATGTCGAGAATAGTAAACATTGAATTCGGAAAGACTTTATTATTTAAATTTTAATTTTAGGCATGTATAATCGTTTGACTGCTTTAAGAAAGAAAGGGACTTCCGTTTTGCTTGCTGTTGGTGGTTGGACTGATTCTTCAGGCGACAAATACTCGAGGCTGGTCTCTTCAGGGAATTCGAGAAGAGCATTCGTCGGCTCAGTTGTCGGGCTATTACGACGTCATAGTTTTTCAGGTTTGAGTATTGAATGGAACTACCCAGTCTGCTGGCAGTCAGATTGCCGGAAAGGGAAGGACTCGGACCGGGCGAATTTCGCGAAATTGATCCAAGAATTGAGAGAAGCATTCGATAAAGAGACACCCAAACTTTTACTCTCCGTCAGCCTCAGCGGGTACCAGGAGATCCTAGAGAAAAGCTATGACATCAAATCAATAAGCGACTCGGTCGATTTTATGTCTGTGATGACCTACGACTATCACGGCTCTTGGGAAAACGAAACAGGACATGTCAGCCCTCTTCGAGAAAGACCGGGCGACAAACTTCCTGATTACAACACCGTAAGAAATTATAAACAAAAAATAAATAAAATTTCAAACATACTTCAGGATTCTGCCATACAATCCATCATATCAAAAGGAGCGGATAAAAAGAAAATTATAGTTGGCATCCCACTTTATGGACAATCATACACATTAGTTGCGCCCAACAACAACAAAGTTGGGAGCCAAGCAAAAGGACCTGGAAACGCAGGACCATGGACATTACAACCTGGAATGCTAGCTTATTACGAAATATGCACAAAAAGTAATCCAATAATAACATTAAATACCAAACTAATTTTAGTCAAAAAGCACAACTATAAAAAAGAGAATAGCCCTTATGGACCTTACGCGTATTCCAAAGACCAATGGGTCAGTTTTGACGATAAAGAATCCATTATGGAAAAGGGTGAATACGTGAAGAAAGAAGGACTAGGAGGGATTATGGCGTGGACACTTGATTTGGACGATTTTCATAATGAATGCTGCGAGGGCCAATATCCTCTTCTGAGAGCAATCAATGAGGCTCTTGGAAGAAAATTCGAGGAAGGAGTCACCGGATGTGCAAAACCACCGACTCCAATCACACCACCAACAGTCACCACGACTTTAGACCCAGAAGCTGGTAGGATTTTTATTTAAAAATTAATTTTGCTTTGAAAATAAATTTCTGCAGGATTGGAGTGGTCTACAACTGAGCACAATCATGGCGGACATCATACTGAGGCGACGACGGTGAAAACCACGACTCCTCCATGGTGGGTGCCTGAAACGACAACAACAAGAAGGACTACGACAACCAAAAGGCCTACTACTCAAAAGACTACAACAACCAATAGGCCTACCACTGAAAGAACCACAACGGAAAGAACCACAACCAAAAAACCCACTAAAAAGCCCACTACAACCAAGGCACCAACTTCAACAACAGGTTTACATTTTTTTTTTAAATATATTTTTATATTGTTTTTAGAGCAAGAAGTCGCTATAGAAGAGCTACCATCATCATGTCAGACTGGAGAGTACAAACCTTATCCTGGAAACTGTAACGTTTACTATAGGTAAGATTTTGTTATTGTGACTTGCCCTTCTATTGGTTTTTAGGTGTATATTAGGAGAATTTCGAAAGCAGCATTGTGCTGGAGGTTTGCACTGGAACAACAAGATCAAAATATGCGATTGGCCTGACGGTTCCAAATGTTCAAATGGCGAAGTGATCGATAAGCCTGGTAAGCCGACATCGACGACGCAAGAGCCTTGGTGGACGCCCCCGTCGACGGTTTCGACTGAAGGATGGTGGACTCAGAGTACGACCCAGCAAACATGGTGGACTCAACCGTCGCAGAGTACGACTCAGCAAACGTGGTGGACGGAGCCGTCTCAGAGCACGACTCAGCAGACTTGGTGGACGCCTCCAACTACGACCGAACAAACATGGTGGACTCCTCCGACCCAAAAACCTGAAAGTGGAAAATGTGAAAATGGCCGCTATTACACCGTACCTGGCGACTGCTCCGCTTTCCAAATGTGCGTCAACGGCATCTTAATAAGACAAAAATGCGCACAAGGCCTTAACTTCAATCCAGACTCCAACATCTGCGATTGGTCCTTCAACTTCAAATGCACCAACGCCAAAAATGGCATTATATTAAAATTCCAAGATATCGGCTGTCCAAAAGGCTTATTTTCACCGCATCCTAATAGCTGCAGTAAATACCTTCAATGTTTATGGGATAGATACGAAGTACACACGTGTGCCCCAGGACTTCATTGGAACCAAGTAAATTTAAACCTCCTATTAATATTTTTTTTACAATCATCATTTTAGAAAATGAATATATGCGATTGGCCAGCAACTGCTAACTGTAAAGCTGGAAATGGTGAAGAAAGCGATAAAAACGATCCAGGGACGACGACGAAAAAGCCGACGACAAGCAAACCTATGTCAACGACAGAATGGACCTGGAAGCCAGAAGAGCAAACTGAATGGTCCTGGACGAGTACTACGACCGAAGAGCCTTGGCCTGAAGTTCCTTACAAGCATCCACTTTCTGGTAACAACTAACATCTCTTTGAAGTCAAATGAAAAAATCTCTTTTAAGGATATTTCAAGGTTGTTTGTTATTTCACAAACTGGGCCTGGTACAGGCAAGGAAAAGGGAAATATGTGCCTGAAGATATCGACGTTGATCTCTGCACTCACATCATATATGGATTTGCGGTTCTCGACTTTGAAAAGCTTGTCATCAAAGCTCACGATTCATGGGCCGATTTTGACAATAGTAAGATGATTAATTGGCCTAAAATTTTTTTATTTTTTATATTTTTAAGATTTTTACAACAGAGTAGTCTGGTTTAGAAGGAAAGGAGTGAAAGTGCTATTGGCTCTAGGAGGTTGGAATGATTCACAAGGTATGCTGACCTGCAAAGTGCAAATTCATGACTGAGAGACTTACATCAATTTCACAATTTTTGACCGATTTGATCAATATTTATACTATTGGAAAGCTCTTTTGAAGGCCTAACAAGGTTTTTTTGTTAATACATAAGATCGCTCAGAACACTTCTTAGCCCATAAAATGGACATAAACGATCATCCCTGGTCGATTACAATTTGTACCACATTCCTGTTGTTTTAGGTGATAAATACAGCCGGTTAGTAAATAACCCTAGTGCGAGGTCTCGTTTTATATCGCATGCTGTGCCATTTCTTAAAAAATACAAATTCGACGGCCTCGATCTTGACTGGGAATATCCAAAATGCTGGCAGGTAAATTAAAAAACAAAATATATTCTTCTGACAAGATTTAATTTTTGATATCAGACGAACTGCAATCAAGGGCCTGATTCGGATAAAAAAGCATTCGGGCAGTGGGTGCTCGAGATCAAAAAAGAATTCAGCAAACATGATTTGCTGTTGAGCGCAGCAGTTTCGCCGAGTAAAACTGTCATTGATGCCGGTAATATTATTTTTATTTAACCTAACCTTTTTTTTATAACCTAAAATTTTATAGGTTATGATTTGAAGGCTATGTCAGAAGGGTTAGACTGGATATCAGTCATGACTTACGATTATCATGGACAATGGGATAAAAAAACTGGACACGTCGCCCCCCTTTATGAGCATCCTGATGATGACTTTTATTATTTCAACGCCGTACGTTAAAATGGAAATATTAAATTGTTGAAGAATAAAATTTTAGAACTATTCATTGAATTACTGGATTGATAATGGAGTTCCGAGAAGGAAAATAGTGATGGGAATGCCGATGTATGGTCAAGGGTTTACGTTGGCGAATGCGAAAGAAAATGGCCTCAACGCACCAGCGCCTAGACCAGCAGAAGCCGGAGAATACACGAGAGCTGCTGGTTTCTTGGCTTATTATGAAGTATTGTAGTTCTTAGTATAAAATGAGTGTTTATTAGTTATGACTTTTTTTTAGATTTGTGATCGAGTCAAAAATAGAGGATGGAGTGTCGTTAAAGACCCTGAAGGACGAATGGGGCCTTATGCGTATCATGATACTCAATGGGTTGGATATGATGACAAAGAAACTATCAAGAAAAAAGTAAAGACCTTTAACATTTAATTATTGTGAGGTTGAGGGGTCAAGTAGGGTTTCTAGGGTCAACATGACCCTTTGCATTAGATTGAGAGTGAACGATGATTTAGGAAGAGAGAGAGGAAGAGAGTAAGGGATATGATAGGTACGGGGTACGGAGGGTCGACGGCTCTTGTGTTCAAGTCCAGACAAACATTTATCTAATTTGTTTACAGTCTGAACTGATTCGTGAAATGGACCTTGGAGGTGGAATGATCTGGGCTTTGGATTTGGATGATTTCAGAAATAGCTGCGGGGAAGGGAAACATCCTCTTCTGACAACAATTGCAGAAACATTAAAAGAGCCAAGTACTTTTAATTTATTTATGCGCTTAAGCTAATTTTGATTTTAGGAAGTGGTTCAGAAGTGACTCGGCCCAAACCTTCAAGACCGACGACTGCCAAACCAACAAAACCGTCTAAACCTTCAAAACCAACGAAGCCGAAGCCGACAGAACCTTTAAGGCCGGAAATCACTGAAAGTCCGGAAATAACTCAACCAAATGAAGAAGCAGAATCTAAGCCAAGTCTTCCTGGTCCTAATGGAGATTTCAAAGTTGTGTGCTACTTTACAAATTGGGCTTGGTACAGGTATGTAATTCAGAAAAAGGCTCATCAGGTCTTATTTGAATAATTTTAGGCAAGGGACTGCAAAATATTTGCCAAGCGATATCGACCCTGAATTGTGCACTCATATTGTGTATGGTTTTGCCGTTTTGGATGGAGACCGATTACAAATTAAGCCACATGACTCTTGGGCCGACTTTGACAATAGTAAGAACTCTTATTTTTCGTCTGCATTCATTTTGGTTTTCAGAATTTTATGAGAAAGTGACCGAGTTTAAGAAGAAAGGGTTGAAAGTAAGCGTGGCGATTGGTGGATGGAATGATTCCGCTGGAGGGAAATACAGTCGGTTGGTGAATGACGCTGGCGCTCGGTCGAGATTTAATTCGCACGTTGTGGAGTTCATTTTGAAGCATAATTTCGACGGTTTGGACCTGGATTGGGAATATCCAAAATGTTGGCAGGTCGACTGCAATAAAGGTCCCGATTCGGATAAGCAAGCGTTTGCTGATTGGGTCAAAGAGCTCAATGCTGCATTTAAGCCACACGGGCTCCTCCTTTCTGCTGCAGTCTCGCCATCAAAAACTGTCATAGATAACGGCTACGATGTCAAAGTTTTGTCCGAAAACCTCGACTGGATCGCAGTCATGGCCTACGACTATCATGGACAGTGGGACAAAATTACAGGACATGTTGCTCCTATGTATCTTCACGATGATGACATCGAAGCCACATTTAATGCTGTATATTCTTTTAAAAGCGACTTTATGTTTGTCTAATTTTTGTCTTATTTTAATTTTTAGAACTTTACAATGTTTTATTGGATGAGCCAAGGTGCAGACAGGAAAAAGCTTATCATGGGAATGCCCATGTATGGACAAAGTTTTTCGCTTGCTGATAACAAAAATAATGGATTGAATGCGCCAACGTATGGTGGAGGTGAAGCTGGTGATGGTACTCGTGCTAGAGGATTTCTATCGTATTACGAGGTAAGGCTGAATAATTGTAGTATTACGTTCAAACCGGAATTTTCCTAGATTTGTGAGCGAGTGAACAATCGAGGATGGAAAATGGTGAAAGACGAGTCAGGTGCAATGGGCCCATACGCTTTTAAAGGAGACCAATGGGTCAGCTTCGACGATGCTTCGACTATCAAGCACAAATCGGAATTTGTGAAGCGGAATGGCTTCGGGGGAGCTATGATCTGGGCTCTTGATTTAGACGACTTCAGAAACACTTGCGGATGCGAGGAATATCCTTTGCTGCGGACCATCAATCGAGTTTTAAGAGGTTATCAAGGAGAAACCCTCTGCGCACTAAATGCTGAGTCTCAAAACAGCATCAACGAGCTCAGATCCGAAATCGAGACATGCCCTGAAATAACAGGAGATAAAACCGACTGCACCAAATTTTACACCTGCCAGTATGGAATGCTTGTTGAACAAAAATGCCCTCCCGGATTACACTTCAGCATGGTGGGCGAACCATAAAAACGTTTCCCTATTCCCTAACTAACTTTCTGTTTTAGACAAGCAAAATTTGTGACTGGCCAGAAAATGCAGGATGTTCTGACAATGAGATACCTGATGGTGAAGGAGAATCGACAACAACCACTTTAAAACCATTGGAAACAGAGGCCAATGATGTCAGTGGCTATAAAGTTGTTTGCTATTTTACAAACTGGGCATGGTATAGACAAGGTACTGGAAAATATCTTCCAGAAGATATTGACACAACTCTTTGCACTCATATCGTCTATGCTTTTGCTGTGCTTGATCCGAACACCTTGGAAATAAAATCGCACGATTCTTGGGCTGATATAGACAACGGTGAGTCAAAATTGATTTGAACAATTGCAAATTTCGTTTTAGAGTTTTATACAAAAGTGTCATCACTCGCTAAAAAAGGGATTAGAGTCCTCCTCGGTTTGGGAGGATGGAACGATTCGTTAGGAGACAAATACAGCCGCCTCGTCAACAGCGAATCATCAAGAAAGAATTTTATCAAGCAAGCGGTTGAATTTGTCGAAAAATACGGATTCCAAGGTTTAGACCTCGACTGGGAGTACCCGAAATGTTGGCAGGTCGACTGCACCAAAGGTCCAGATTCAGACAAAGAAGGATTCTCGAGTCTAGTCAAAGAGTTGAGCGCCATTTTCAAGCCTAAAGGATGGCTCCTTTCTGCTGCTGTTTCTCCTAGCAAAACAGTCATAACTCAAGCTTACGATATACCGACGATGGGGCAACATTTGGACTGGATTGCTCTGATGGCGTACGACTATCATGGACATTGGGACAAAAAAACCGGACACGTCGCTCCTTTGTACTTTACAGACTCAGACGAATTTTACTATTTCAACACGGTAAGATAATAAAATGGTCCAAAAAATGACATGCACTTAAATAATTTTATTTTTCAGAATTATTCGGTCAACTATTGGACATCGAATGGAACTCCAAAAGAAAAACTAATCCTCGGTATGCCACTCTATGGACAAAGTTTCACTTTGGCGAATTCGAGCGACACTTCGTTAAATGCCCCCATCACTGGTCCTGGTCAGCAAGGGCAGTTCACTCGTGCTGCAGGATTCCTCGCTTTTTACGAAGTAAAGAGTTTATAAATATGTATTAAGAATGAAAAAAATAATGAAAACTTTCAGATATGCGATATGGTGAGAAGTGAAAATTGGGAAGTCATAAGGAATGAAGAAGGCTCAATGGGCCCGATTGCGTTTAAAGGAAACCAATGGATTAGCTATGATGATGTGGAAGACATACGAAGAAAAGTAAAATATTTTCAATAATTTATCTTTGGTGGCCCTCAGGCTGTAACTTGTTCAATCCTTGGGCACCCAGAGGCTTGGGCGAAAGCCTTGCCATCAGCCCTTAGCTCCCCTTGATTGTGGAAAATCAATTAATTTTGTTTTCAGTCGAAATTCATTAAAGAAAAAGGCCTTGGGGGTGGAATGATTTGGGCATTGGATCTCGACGATTTTAGGAACACGTGCGGATGTGGTACCCACCCTCTTCTCTCGACAATCAACGTCGAACTAAGAAACAAAAAAGGAAAATTTATCAATTGTACGTGAAACTTTCGTTTAAAAGTCAATAAAATTCAATTTAACCTATTTTGTTTTATTTGGCGGATTTCCAATTAGAACAAAGCCCTGGACATGGGCCCTCTGCTTCCCTTAATTGTCATCATCGAAAATCGGCAGTTTTATACGTTTTCAACCTCTAGCTAGAAAACTGCGAGTTCTAGAGACTTGACCGCTCAGTACAAAATGAAAGATTATTAAACTTTGCGTCTATTGAGCTTTCTTAAGTCAAAATTGGTCCAGCCGTTCAGGAGATATTGATGGTCAAAGTTGAACATTTTCTGTAGGACGATTTTTAGCTTATTTCCAAAGAAAAGGAAGCTATTTCGACAATTTTCTCATTTACCAAACACACCTATTTTATGGATTTTACAGGAAGAATGAAACAAAATCCCAGATTTTCCCTGCCTGTAGGCATTCATGATTATTGATTAGTGATTACCAAGTGTTTTTTTTTTCTTTCTGTCTTTCTTTCAAGAAGTTCCATGAAAAGGCAAGACTCCAGATTAAACCACTCTAACTGACACATCCTTAAGTTCTTTTAAACCTTACCAAACAAAATGAATAATTCTTCAAACAACCCAATCTATTGCTTTTTCCCCCCGCTAATAAAAAATAAAAGCTGATCTCAACAAGCGGTAAACAGAATTTTTTTTTACTGTCCATTATCTCTTATAGATAAATTTTTCAAGATTATGTCCACTACGTGTTGAGCAGTCGGACATTAATTTAATTTTTTTAAAATGTGTATGACAAGCTGCCGATGTTGCTTGATTTGTATAGTAATTTTATTAATTAACTTTGCCATTTGTGGCTACTTTATTTACTATCTGATCCATAAAACCGACAATAATAGCACTGTAGGAAACACGACGAAATTATTTTCTGTGGGTGGATTAGAGATTGAAGCGACTTGAGGTAAAAATTAATAAATAATAATTTTTGATTTTTGAAGATTTTTCAGGTTTGATTAAAATAAAACAGATATAAATTAAGAAGAAAAAAATCCGCTAAGAATGAGTAAACTTTATTCCGAAGATAAATTAAAATCTACATTGAAGTTATAATCGTCACTTTTAGATGAAATGTTGAAATTTTCCAAAACCCCAGCCAAAGATGTTGTTTCTCTTTCTATAATAAAATTGTAAATAAACGAACATTTTATATAAATTACAAACCTCGTCGTCCACTTTCTTTCCTCAATTTTTTCGCTTGAAGTTTCTGAAGTTTTTTTGAGTCGACTGGGACAAGACGAGTGTTCTCTTTTGTTTCTTCGATTTTACGTTTTTTACCTTTGGACGGGACAATTGAGACGTCTTTTCCAAGCTAAAATATTTTTAAAAAATTGAGCCAAAACCTTTAAAAATGTTGTTTTACTTTACTATAGTACTTACCTTTGTCCTAAATACATAAATTGAACACTATAAAGCCGAAAGGAAAATAACATACCAGTCCGGTGTTATCTTCTTCCATTGCGATCGTCATGGCAGTTCCTGTGGTCTGGAAAGCAGAGCCTTTCGTTTCCTCAAGTTCAGCCAAAAGGTCGATTTCCATGCTTTGGCAAGCATTCAAGTCGAATTCTTTCGCCATCTCTTCCACAATGGCACTGCTGACATGGTTGTCTTCTTGCTCAGGTGGTAAAGTGTAGTATTTAATTTTACCCCTATGGGAAAAAAAAAGTGATCCTTCAAGCCTCTCAAAATTCTCAATCTACCCCAAAACAGTACCCCACCACCAATCCACTGTATGTATCACCGATTACCTACCACCAGAGTTCGGCGCATTCATATTCATAAATATGAGTATGAATAAATTCACAAGGCCAAAACATATGAATTTAATCTTGGATACGAATATGAATACGGTCATATTCACATTCATAAATCTAAGAAATTCATAGGTTTTGAGTATGAATTTCTAGATATTCCGTAGATAAATTTATGAATTTGACTAAAATTTATTAAACTCTCTTTTGCATTAATTTAAATATTTTTGAACTATACTTAAATATTTCTCAGAAATTCATACGTTTCCTACCATCCATAGCACCAATACTAATTTCTCTAATCCCCCCCCCCACCATGTACCAGTTGCAATCCCCAACCACTGGTCCTACTACGATTGGTCCTCGTAAACACTTCTTTCAATCCTGAGGAGCATGGAAAGAATAAAAAAATTTTTTAAATGTTACCTGTTCCAATCATCGATCAATCCTCTGGCAGCACTTTCAGGATCAGGTAAACCTCCTTTCTTGAACTTCCCTTGCCGTTTGGCTTTGAGCACGAAAAACTCCTGCGGTGTATCGTAATTTCCAATTTCATACTGTTCCATCATCTAAAATTGGCGATGAAACATCCATTTTGAATTTCGTAATCGGATTTTACTTGATCTTTAGTCGCCCTTTGAAGAATTGCAGAGGCTGCGATAAAAGGGTCTTCCAATGCTTCGACTTTGACAGCATTTTTCAAAGCAACAGCAGCGTCTGTCTCTGTCCCGGTACTTGCAGCAAAAACTAAACCAGGACTGTCAAGCAATTTAATCTTCGAATCAAGCTGAACTTCTTGCATCGACCTTAAAAATACATTATAAATGCCTGTGAGTCAAAAGAAGAATTTGAAGAAAGAAAACAAAAATTACTTGGTGACTCCAGGAGTAGCGCCAACACTACAAGCTTTAGATCGTTTCAAGCTATTGATTATACTGCTTTTCCCAACATTGGGCAATCCTTTTAAAAAAAATTAATCAAAATTGTATAACATTCGATTCAACAACAAACCAACAACGCCAACTGTAATGGATGTTTTGATGCCTTTGTTGCGGCAGTAGTTTCCGAGAAGTGACATCAATAGTTCAGCCCCGACGCATGATGAAATGTTCAACGTTGGATTCGCTCGACGATTTTTGGGATGTTTCGATTTGCGATATGCGACCCTTCCGAGCTTCCTTGCCTGTGACTGAGTACTCGCTTTGAACGGAACGGTCGGGAAATAGCCTCGCAGATATTTGAGCCATTCGTCCAACACTTTTCTAGGCACCAAATCTAGAAGAAAGAGCACTTTAAAGGAGTATGTGGTGATACAACTTCATCAAAAAGTCTTAGTCCAAATGCCAGGGGGATTGAACCATGCAAAAGGTGCGCTATTTTTTTTATTTAATCTTGCTCAGGACCATTAGGAAGTTCTAAATCAAGTTAGTGTGCGTCATCCCTCTCCCCTTTGCGATTGATTCGCCATAGTGAAAAACTGTCTTAAATTGTTGGTTTTTCAGTTTTTGACCTCTACCTCAAAGGAGAGTCCTAGAAAATCCCAGACTATACTCATTTTATTGAAGGTAATTGAAACAAATGATAAATATGACAAATTTTAAAAATCCTAACGGTTAAGAAGTGAATGAAACGAATTCCCTGAATTTTCCAGTTTGCATGTATTCCCCCACTATTCAAGGTCATTAGACAACCTGTAGTATAATAATGTAAGGTGTAACTAAAAAAATCAGATAAAATTTTTTTTGTAAATCGTACCAGCTTTGTTTAGAACGATAACGAGCCTTTTACGACCTTTCGATTCCATAATGGCGTCTTCAACTTGTTTGCAGCGAGTTCCCAAAGGGTCTCGAGCGTCGACAACTTCTAAAACTACATCTGCAGCTTCCACCACCTGCAGAAAAACGTAAATAAATAAAAACATGGAAAAAATTAATACTTTTTTGAATTCTCGATAATAGGCTTTTAATGAGCCTTCTCGTTTAGTAAAAATGGGCTGCTCATCAGGCAAAACTTCTTTGAACGTTTCATGAATCTTTTGCTTCGCTTCAGCATTGTCGACTATCTTTTCCAAACTACTTTCTTGTTGCTTTTTTTTCTTTTCATCTTTCCAGATCTCCCTTTGTTTCAGTCGCTCATCTTCTTTTTTCTTTTTGAGCTCTTCCACTTCTTTCAGGATGTCATTTTTAAACGGGCATGCGTTTGGGACGTTAATTATTTTCCGTTTGCCCTTTTCTAAAAGAATCGTCATTATTTAACATAATAAATCAGCAATATAGTTACTTGGGTTCTTTTTAGCTTCTTTCTTTAAATTCCTGTTATGTTGTCGAACCTTTTTCTCGACTTTATAACGCAAACGAGCCGGAATTCTTTTACTTTTCTTCTCTAAAAGGGAATAAAACATTATTAATGGCTTGAAAAGTTGATAATAAACATTTAATTGATACTTACTTAAGCATAATTTAGCCATTTCAATCAGAAAAAAATCTTAAAACGATAAAAATACCAAGTATATGTCACGTTTTCTATGGGTAGAAAACGTGTTTGATTATTGAAGGAGGTTGTAGTAGGACGTGGTGGTTATCTAAAACTCAGGTGAACTCAGGCACAGGAATCAGGTTGGCCAATCCACAAGACAGAATCATTGACCAAACGCACCGAATTTCAAAGCATCTAACTCAAACACAGTGTGTTTAGTCTATGACAGAATAAAGACAGATAAAGACATATTCTGGGAGCTAATGCCGATGCGTCTTTGCCATAGCATAGACAAAACACACAGTAGTAGCATACACGTAGGTTTTGTCTATCTTCTACTCATTCTATGGTCTTTGCCGATGCCAAAGGTCTTTGAATATAAGGTCATTGATAAAACACACCACATAGAGGATCTGAAACCTTTGGAAAGAGATCCATATCAATTGGGTCCAAATCCTGGAAAAGAGGTCCAAGCCACTACCTTTGAGTATTTTAACGAGTTATGTTTATAAACTCAAAGCCATTAACATATAGCCATCTAACAGTTAGATGGGTCTTTGCCACCATAGACTGAACACTGTGCTTAGTCTATGTTGCCCCTATAAAGGGTTCCAACCAAACTAGCGACTACATTGACCGAATTTCAAAAAATAATGATAAAAAATAGTAATGAAAATCGTACGAAATAATACGATCTTTTACCCAAAAGAACGACATTTTGAGATGTGGAAGCAAAAACTTTAGCGCACTCTTTTGGTCGAGCCCGGCCGGAACTTTCGGGTCGTGGATGGTGAGGTGAGGGAATACAGCAGTCAGCACCGACCGTGTTTAGAACATGAATATGACTGGAGTGGTCACCATCCATGTTCTGACCTCGGCTGACTGCCTTAACCCTAGTAGTCAAGTATCCTTTTGGTTCATTGGGAGGTCTTCGCTTTTAAAAGAAAGATTTTTAGCCAAGGAAAAAAATTTATTTAATTATCTTGCAATAAATTTGATAAACATAAAATACAAAAAAAAAGGAAAAAATTCACGTCAAAACTGTAAGATTAGATTAACCACAAACCTTTGGATTTGACATAAAACACATTGTGCAGTAAGAGTGGATAAATCCTTACAGTATCTACTTATTTGATAATAACATATAGCTGTTGAGATAAAATAAGTTTAAAGCATGTAATCTAATTCATATCGTAAGTATTGATTTTTGGGGTCATTATGGATTCTAGGATATCCGGCGACTAGAGCGTCTTGTCCGCCGATGTATAAGGAATTGTATATTTTCCAGTATACATCACGAACTTTTCTAGCTGGGTGGAACAAACCTTGAAGAGCGTATTGGAGAATTTTGATGGGCCCTAATGCGACTCTGAGGCCTTCAACGGCATCCATGAAGGCCTGGACTAAATGAGGGGAGGTTTCGAATATGTTGGGCCAGACATGGTTGAGAAGATGGATGAGGGCGTCTTCGCATCCGAAACCGTAGACGCCTAAAGCCATATGTTTGATGGCCGCGCATGCCGTTTGACGATGTACCAAATCTCTGTCCATGAGAGCGTCTTCTAAAAGAGGAGTGACCGCATAGATGTAGTCTTTTCCCATTTCACCGATGTATTCGAATAGAAAAGAGAGAGATTTGAGGACTCCATTCTGTACGTTGAGCTCAGGAACTCGGTATTCGTTCATCAATGCAGGAAGGACGGTGAACGGTGAGCATGTTTCAGCGACAATCGCGATGGCAACAGTCGTACAAACCCTGTTTTGTCTCTCCTGTACTTTTAAGTTGTTAAGCAAAGTTGCAAGTACATCATGAGGTCCAATAGCTTTGGCGATGTATCCAAATGTATTAACAGTTGCTCTTCTGATTGCTTTTTTGTGTGCCTTCAAAAGTTCTAGAAGCTCAAAGCAAATCCTCATCCATTCTCTAGCTGAAACGTATTCAGGTCCTCTGTCTGCTATACGTCCAACAAGATCGATGCAGTTTTCTTGTACTTTTTCATGACGATTTTTCAAAATTGGTGTGAGACGTGGTAAAAGATCTTTGATCGGTGGAGTCATCTTTGTCATACCGATTACATTTACGATGGCCTTTAACGCTCCCAAAATGCTACCAAGAACTTCAGGATATTCTTCACCCAAGTATTCATACAATACGACACCTAAATGTCCCATTAGTTTCTCTTCTTGACATGTTTTCATGACGACGGCAATTCTCGATATAAGGTCAGCAGCTTGTTGACGGACTTTGGCTGATTTGTTGTTTAAACGCCAGAGAATTGTACCGCAGATTTGTGGCAGATAGGGTTTGACACGTTTTCCGAGTTGATTTACAATTGTGCCGAAACCGTTAAGCATGACGACATCTTCGGTGGTCTGTTCTTGAAAAGCGTAGAGGATACCGTCGATAAGTTGTTCTTCAAGTCTGCTATCGATATCTGCAGCTCCAAGATTTCCCATCGTCTTCTCGATACTTTCCATGACCATTTTACGATACTGCTCGTTCTCATCTTTGAGGTCATCGACGACTCTATTGATTATTTCGCTAGCTCCGACTTTGTTGGCGATTTCGACTGTGGTGTCAACCAATTGGCGGTAGTTACGTCTGTCCAATGCCATCCTGTGGTTCCAGAAATGTTTGAAGAAATGAGGCAAAATCTCGTCTTTGATGTATTGAGCTTCAACACCATCGGTGCCGCAACACTGCTTGACGACCTTCAGGACAATTTTTTTCATTTCTTCATCCGGAGACTGGAATTCTCTGATTAGAATGACCATGACTTCAATGGTATAGTAATTGGCATATTCAGCATCCATAAGTGGGATGAGATATCCAATGGCTTTTAAGAATGCAGCCAATCCCTTTCCTCTGTGTGTCCTGATACCTTTCCAGAGAGGCTTGAGAACAGAATCGAAACTTTCAATACCATAAGGAGTGGCAGCTTCAGCTAAAGCAGCCATCGCAAGAGCAGTGATGGTCCTCACTTTTTGCTGCTCGTCAATCAAACCGTGTTCAATAATTTCGACCAAACTTTTCAAATGTGGCAAAATAGCGCAGCCCATCAAAATAGCGATTTGCTGAACGATTTTTATTCCCGTGTGTCGTGCCTGCCATGATTTTTTGGAGCGACAGACTGCTTTCAAGAACGGAAGGAGTGATGGGATGCCGAGAGCTGATGCAACTACAGCGAAAGCACGAGCAGTTGTATTACGGACGTACTCATCAATGTTATCGATATCCGGTCTCATCGTAGATATCATGGTAGCCAAGCCAGCCGCTTTGGCCAAGTTTGATATGATCTCTCTGCCTTCAACACGAGCATAGTAATCTTCATCAATCAACAATGGCTCAATTACGACAAGAATTTTATGTACATAAGGACGCACAAGGTCATCCAATTTGTAGAGGATTCGATCGATGACTTTGACAAGTAAATGTCTTTCTTGGTCTTCTAATGTTGGGGACATGAGAAGCGGTAAAATTTGGTTGAACAACGGTCCAGCACCAAATTCTCTTGCTTTATCTGTGATCTGCCTCAAAGCGGCTTTACGCATGGGTGGTGTTCCATTCTTTATTTTAAGAAGAAGACGCATAATCTTTCTTTCCTTTTGTTCTTCTGGTGGTAAAGCCTCTTCGTCGACTTCGACCAAGAGTTTGTCGAAGTATTGTGCGTCTTCTGGCTTGAGAAATGGCAAATTTTGACCTTTGGGCTGGTTGTCAACATATTTGGCCGTTTTGTCTTCGGACTGCATGAAAAATCCTTGAGGTGTGTTGGCCATCGGTGTTGGAGTCGCTGTCAACCTTCTGGCAGGAGTACGGATCGGAATATACCCAGCCGGAGGATTCAACACTTTATAACCCGGAGGAAACATCGTTTCCAATTCTTCATCAGTCAACGGACGATTTCTTTCATCGATTTCTCTTTCCCACCTATAGGCTTGTAGCTGTTCAGGAGTCATGGTCATGAGATGACCCGGAGTTGGAGTAGCCATTGACATAGCTTTGTTTCCAGTGGGTGTCGCAGCTGCTCCAAGCATGGGGGTAGAAATAGCAGGTGTGGTGGGAGTCATAGCACCGATCGGAGTCGCTGACGGTGTTTCGTCCCAACGAGACCTTCTTTTACTCGCAGAAGGAGTCGGCGTATCCTGTATATCAGCTCCGACACGATCAGTCCTTGGGGTTTCAGCCCATCCACTGTGACCGGGAGTTTCTCTTTCAGTTTTGGGCGTTTCATCCCAACGATTTCTCCTCGAACTCTGATGTGCTGGAGTCTCCCTACCAGGTGTGGCATGACCTGGAGTAGCATGTCCTGGTGTGGCATCCCAAATTCGTGCGCTAGGAGTGGCACCTGGTGTTTCAGATCCTTTAGCATGACCTGGAGTTTCATCCCATCTAGCTTGAGCAGGTGTAGCCTGAAAAAACAAATTAATTATGATTATTTTACTTTATTCCCAACTTACTTCATCCCAAGTTCCTTCTGAAGCTTTCTTTTTCGCAGAGGAAGCTTCCGAGTCAACCGTCTGATCCCATCGACCTCTTTTTTTCGCTTTCACACCTTCGCCATTACTTTGAATCTTCAGCGTACCATCTTTGGCCTTTTCAGCCAACTTTTTTCTTATCTGAAACAAAACTCAAATGATTTAAAAGCCTAAAAAACCTAAAAATATTCGAACCTCGCTTTCTTCACTCCTGAGAAGCTGCTCTTTCATAATTTCTGTATAAGACCTCGACCCAATATCTGGAGTTTTACCACCTATAATGCCATAAAACAAAACCAAAAATATAATATATTAGTAAAGCAAATCCTTGACTGATTTTTAATCAACTAATTCTTTAGTTTTTTAAATTAAAAACGATAAGTCCTCAAAGAAATAAATCAAATAAAAATTACCTTCTAGATAAAATAAAATAATTTGAGGACCTTTGACAACGCATTGTTTTTGGAATGTTTTTAAAATGCTGTCTGTGGCCTAATAGGCTGCAGAGAACATAAAAACAATGCGTTGCGATTGAACTATTTTATATACGTACACTGTCCGGAAACTCCATATTACAGGATTCCCAAGTAGAGCGAAGCAATAAGTAAACCTGCAAATAGTCTTGGGGCGATTAATAAATTTTCTACCATTCGCAACACACATTCTCATTCGGAAAACGAAAAAACCCCATCGTGCAGTTAACTATTGGCACGAATTAATTTTTTTTCTCTATTATCTTTACCGTCAGATAAAAACTCCATCTTCGCCATAAAACTGAAATCGAACAGACTAATTAGAAAGGGATTTTTTCAATGTTTTTATTTTATTTTTTTACTGAAGATCGAGGCCGGAGTCTTCTCAGCTCTTTAAAGAAAAAACTCGATGTTATTATTCGTTTTAAATAAAAGTTCCGAATATATTAGTGTTTCATAGGATGTTTAGTGTCGCTGATCTTATCGGCAATCATGAGAAAAAAAAAAATTGGTACAAGAGCTGACCGTTTTTCTGTGATAAGCCGATAAGAAAAAGCAGCATCTCAATGAAAACACTAAAATAAAAACATTCATAAGACATTTCATACAAGGAATTGGCATTTTTAATAATAAGGAAATACAACGTTTACACTCACAATCGCTCGCTCTCGCACACATACCCCAATAGACAATTTTTGTCATGTCTGCTCAGTTTGGAATGATAATTTTGTATTTAAGAAGTAGAGAACTTGAGCAGACATAAGATAAAATAAATAATTTGAAAATGTAGAGTTGATTTAAGGACAAAACCCACCTTCGGCGAAAGGATCGATTCTTTCCGGTGATATTATCATTCGTCTCCTCATCTGTCTATATTCGTCTTCTTTTTCCGCAATCGTGGGACGACGTCTGTCAGCAAAAGGGTCGAAATCTTTCTCGCTCTGGAAGATAAAAGTTAATCTTTGGGTCTATGACGTTTCGGTTTGTTACCTGTGCGACATCATTGAGAAGAGCGGCCGGAGCTGTGTAACCGGGACGCTTGCTTTGGTTGGTGAATGAGGCGGGCTCATATTCGTCTTCGTCGACTTCATCATTGGCGGCAATCGATGTGACATAGCCTTCGAATTTACCGCCTCCATAAATGTCACGATCGAAAAAGCCTGTTTCGCTGAATCCGACTCCGGGCTTATCAGGGTTGTTTACTTTATCTTCGGCCGCCTGTGCAGCCTTCTTCGTCTGTATCTCTCGTATCTGCGCTTCGATATCTGAAAACAAAGAAATTTATAACTCAAATGGTGCAAATTAGAACCATGGAGCTTGACCATATAGACAGGGCCGTTCCCTCAATGGTTCCCTAACTTACTTCATTTATACTTCCCATTATCCCAACTGGTCCCCCCATACCTCCTAATCAATTTCTCAATAATCCCCCAACCCCCAAATCACTCCTATTTCCCTCTCAATTTAATCCCCTTCTCAATTCATTGACCCTTTAGTCAACCAATACCTACCCCTAATCAGTTATGAAATATCCCTAAATCAAAGCCATCGATGTGTCAAAGCACACAAGGTATCACCCATATTATAACAATCTGATATCTATGTAGGCTTGAATTATTTTTTATTAAAACTTGTCGATAAATATCTTTAAATAGGTTTTCTTGAATTATTAACAATAATTATGATGCAACAATAATATAAAAAGAAAATATTAACAATAATACCTTCATGAGTTTTCGGTATATTCGCCATTTTGAGAACGTCGAACAAACGCAGACTCGAAAAGAGACGAAGTTGAAAACTGAAAACCTTAAAACAAGTGATACCAACAAAATATATTAAAAACTCCCTCCAAATTAAGATGTAATATGATGAAATTTCATATTTCAATACAAGGCGTGTTCAATCCTAGTGTTTTGTCTATGATGAAATTTTTCTTTTAAAAACCTTCATAAACATTACTTTTTATTAAATTCGACTTTATACAGGAATTTTTATTTTATGCTACAATCCAAGGATACTAAACATTTTTAAGGTGGTAAAAGTGAATACTGATAACACTCGCTGTCTCAAACTTGAGCTATGACGTCATAAATTTACTAATTTTAATTTTCTTAACTCAAACTGGACATAAATCGTTCATTTGATATAAAATCAACAAAATTCTGTTAAATTTAAATACATTTCATAGTTCCGTAGGCAAATTTTGAGTCTGAAAACAGTTCATTTTTATTCTATGACGTCATTGGCGACCTAGGTCATAACCCGCACGGGTGTAACAAACTTCAGTGACTGTGAATATTTATTTACATTCGATATTTTAAAGGAAGTTGAAGCTCTAATTATTTCGATTTATAGTTTTTAAAACTATTGAGATTCCTAATTTCTTCTCGAATTTAAAATTGGTTTGATGATGAAAATAGGAGTTTTGAGGAGAAACCGCCCTGGGACTAAAGCATCCGTAAGTTTCCTTCATTTTGTTTCATTTTGAGATTCTTGGTGAAGGACTTGCATGAATAATTATTTACTGAGGGGTGAGTGAGGCAATAAGACCTCTGAAATACATACATGCTGGGATGAGAGTATATTAATCATTTTTATTAAGTAAATAAAGTGCATAAAACATGTGGTAGATTTATAAATGGATTAAGGAAAAGGTATAGTAGTTTCTAGATTTTATCCGATTCTCTGATTTTGATGTCGAGTAAAATCTGAGATGAGGATCGGATAGGATGTCTGAGAAAAGAAAAAAAGACGAAGAAAAAGAGATGGAAAGCAAATCGGAGAAGTCGATCAAATGCTCGGAGAGAGTCGATTCAGCGCGAGTTTCGCATGAAAGTTCGAAGGATTCGATCCGTTACGTCAAGTCGGATCCGCTCTATAAGCTTAACCCGGATCCATTAATCAATGAGTCTTCTATAACGAAGCTTAAAAGTCTTGAGATTCCTGATACGATTTATGAAGTCGAAGACAAGCGATGTAAGGAAAGGTCGCCGGGGACGAGTACAAGGGAAATGGAAAGTGAATCCAGTGTCGTAGTCGATCTCTGCAAGCAGAACTCACAAGTAATGAAGGAAAAACTGAAAAAGCCGAATCGATGTGCCGTTTGTCGGAAGCGTGTCGGTTTAACCGGAATCGTCTGTCGGTGTGGTGACACTTTCTGCTCCGCCCATCGCTACACCGACACTCACAATTGCCCCATCGACTATAGAGAACTCGGTGCCGAAGAAATCCGCAAAAAAAATCCTCTCATTAAAAAAGATAAAGTTAATAAAATTTGAAATTTCATATTATCTTTTTATGAATATTTGATGTTTTTGGAGGGAAAGTGTGAGGTTAAATCATTTTTTTTTCTTCATCTATGAGTTTTCTGTTATAGAATTTCAATGGTTGGCCTGACGAGCCGTTTGAGGAGATGGACAGCACGCTTGCTGTCCAGCAGTATATACAGCAGCAGATTCGGAAAGAGCCGTCCAACATCGACGTTATATTGACTCCGCCTGAAAATCAAGACGAGGGAGTCTGGAAGTACGAGCATCTCCGTCAGTTCTGCATGGAGCTCAACGGCCTCGCTGTTCGCCTCCAGTGGGAATGTCATCCCGAAACGTGCACTCAAATGACTGCGACCGAACAGTGGATTTTCCTCTGCGCGGCCCACAAGACTCCAAAAGAATGCCCTGCCATCGACTACACAAGGCACACGTTAGACGGCGCAGCTTGCCTTTTAAATAGCAATAAATATTTTCCTAGCAGGTTTGTTGTCTTTTAGCTAATATCCAAAAGAAAGGTAGCTTGATGAAGCTGGATTTGAGAATGCTTTCAGAAAACAATTTCAGCACAATCTGAGCATTTTTATTAATTTAACAGAGATTTTGATATCGCTGCCCCAAAAGGACAACTGCAATTTTTTCCGAAATTGAGTTAAGTGCGTCACGAAGTTTAAATACTTCATCCGCACCTGGGGGGGGGATCGTAAATTTATTTCTAGTTTTTGCCACCTCAGGTTAGTTGCAATGTTGTCCAATTACACTGTAGGTACTATACGTAGTACAATTTTGTGCCCTTTTTACCAGGTCCCTTTTTTTGAAAAAGGATTTTTGGAGGTTCTGGTGCAAGTTCTCTGCTTCTCAAGTTTGCCTCAAGAATTTTTACACTTTAAGTGACTAACCCATGCATGTATTTATTTTCATTATAGGGTGAGTATAAAAGATTCGTCAGTAACAAAACTTGGATCCGTTTGTCGAAGAGTGTATAGAATATTTTCTCACGCTTATTTCCATCACCGGACAATATTTGACGAATTTGAGGTACATTTGATTATTTTTAAAAATTTAATCTTTATTTTTTTATTTTTTTTTTTTTTTTTCTTCTTTAGACTGAAACGTACTTGTGTCGGCGGTTTACTCAATTTATAACGAAATATAATTTGATGGCGAAGGATAATTTGATCGTCCCAATAGCTGAAGCAGACATCCAGGTCACCGGCGAATCAGAAGCCTAAATGAATGAAAATTAATCCTTAAAAAACCTATAACCTCCATTTTTTATTTTTTATTTTATGTTTACATTAGAAGTAAGGAGAGTCGGTCTCCACTGATACCGGGACCACACTTTTTACCTAATTTTATTTCTCCCCCTTTCCATATAGAACCTGCCAATATCCTGTATATAAAAATTTACAGTACTCAAAATTTTAATGTTGTATTATTTGATTTTCATGTGGTTATGCACTTGTAAACCAGTGGAAATCACCGTACTTGCTAAATTATGTGTGCGTTTTTGTTTTTTAATTTTCTTTCGTATACTTATGATTTTTTTTTTAGATATTTATTTGTAATTTATATAATAGATAGTCATTTCCCTTATGGTTGTTTATTGATCTTTTACCTGACTTAATAAACCTATTGACCTTCACGTTTCAATTGAGTTTTATTATTTTATTAAAGGAGGAGATAAAGTGAAGAGAGAAACATTGAATTCTTTTGGTTCAACACCAGCAAACTAATTTTAACTAGTTTTTTTCTTTTCTTTTTTTTCATTTGTCGGCCGGATGATGATTATAGCTTTGTTTTTTGATTTTTTGGCCACAACCATCAATAATAAAAAAGAAAAAACAAAAAAAACAAAGCTATAATTTTAACTAGTTTAGAAAGGGTAAAACGCGTTGAAAAAAAAAAAAAATGCTGGAAAAGTTGCCGCCTGCAAATAGTCCTCATTGGGTCAATATACGAGTAGCTTGTCTCTCCACAAATATGAGTTAAACGAAAACCAATCACTTATGCCTTGTAAGGAACTGGTTTCGTGTAAACTGTAAAACATTTTCAGCAGAAACAACAACAAAATTTAAATTTTTTTTTACCTTATGGTTTTTATTGAATGATTTCTAGAATGGAAATAGTGCTTGGCATTAGTTCGGTTTAATCAAAACAGAATATGTAGTCCTCGGATTTTGTTCAATGCTGGTTTTTTAATAAATTGCTACGTATGAGTGGGTAAGGATTTTGGGATATTATGAGCACAGAGGCAGAGTCCCCTTTTTATTTACGTACCCCATTGATGGCGCCCCTTTTACTTTTTAGCCCATTGAGGGCACTCCTTTTACCTCAAATATGGTGCCCCTTTTTACCCTAGTGTGGTGCACCACAAAGACAATAAGAACACCAACCTAAGTGGGGTTTTAATCTCCTTCAGTGCACCAAAAAGAAACAAATTGGCATGGAAAAATTGCAACCATTATGCCACATTACCACCATAATGGGTTATGATGTATAATGCTAGACCATAGTGGGACTGAAGGTAGAAAGTCACAATGACCATGAATTTTCTGGTCTAATGCTACAAATTGATGGTATCAAGGATAATTGCAGTATTGTAAATTCTTATCTTCTCTTATTCATCGAGCAATAGGGAAGATAAAACTTTAAAAAAAAAAAATTCTTTAATTTTATTTCAGAGTTGTTAATTATGCCTGAGGTGAAACAGATCGTTGGGCCAAACCCTCATACTGAAGGTCCTCATTGGTCAATCGAAGAAGAAGCTTTATATTTTATCGACATAAACGATCATTCTGTACATCGCTACCATCCTGCTAGTAATTCACATAAGAAGCTTAAACTAGGTAAAAATGCTTCATTTTCATATAAAAGAATTAAATCTTGTTTCAGATGATACTTGTAATGTTATTATTCCTGTACGAGGGAAAAAAGGAAAATTCGTACTTGGTTATGGGAAGACAATTTCCGTTTTGGATTGGGACCACGAAACTGGCGCGAAATCCATAAAAACGATCTTTTCGGTTGAAAGTTGCAAAGATAACCGGTTCAATGATGGGAAAGCGGATGCAAAAGGGCGTCTCTGGATTGGTACAATGTCGAAAAAACAAGTCCAAGGAGAAGGAGCTTTATACAGGGTGTCACAATATGGAGAAATGGAAACGATTTTGGATTCGGTAACCATTTCAAATGGGATAACGTGGAGTTTGGATAATCGACTAATGTATTTTACGGATTCAACGACTAAAAGAGTTGATGTTTTCGATTATGATTTAGAGACAGGAAACGCAAGTATGAATGATTCAAAAGATGTATGTTTTTCATTAATTTTTAGCTGAAAGGAGAACATTTTTTGATTTTAATGATCACAATATCAGTGGAATTCCGGACGGGATGACCATAGATAGAGATGGAAATCTTTGGGTTGCAGCTTGTTTTGGTGGTCGAGTAATTACCATGCCAACGGTACCACGAGGCATAAATAACGTCAATTTTAGGTGTTAAAAATATCAAAAACTGGTGAACTTTTGTACGAGCTGATCATTCCTGGCGATTTGGTTTCGTCGGTGACCTGGGGTGGTCCGAATTTGGAAACTTTGTTTGTGACGACAATGTATGACGAATTACCGCCAAGCATCGTTGCCAAAACACCTCTAGCTGGTTCAGTAAGTTAGGATCTAAAAATTTATATTTTTATTTAATAATATTTTAGGTATTTGCTGTATGCGGTTTAGAAACGGGAGGTATAGCTGGGAATGAAGTTTCTTCATTTTTTGATCAATAGACAAAAAGTTTTTATTTAGCAAAGAATTAAATACTAGAAATATAATGAAGTCAATATAAATTTTTTTATTTCCACAATTTTTTGATGGACATGTTCTTCTCAGAGTCTTTCTGCATAACTTTGGCGACGGCCATTTCGAAATCTTCTTGGGTCACGTGAATTCTTCTTTCTCTCAAAGCATACATGCCGGCTTCGGTGCAGACACCCTGGAAAATAATCAAGGGAATAGAGGCAAATAATTATAATTAAAATTACTTTGACTTCGGCTCCGGAAGCTCCAGGCATCAATTCTGCGATTTTCCTTAAATTGATACCACGAGTCAAATTCATTTTACGAGAGTGGATTCGCAAGATGTCAAGCCTGGCTTCTTCATTTGGTGGCGGGAATTCGATTTTTCGGTCGATTCTTCCCGGCCTGAGGAGAGCAGGATCCAAAATATCAATACGATTGGTAGCCATGATTACCTAAAGCAAAAGTTAGTTGAGTTCTTTGTTATTGAAGAACTTACTTTAATATTCTTGGTTGCTTCAAAACCATCAAGCTGATTAAGCAGTTCCAACATTGTTCTCTGTACTTCAGAATCGCCACCACTCCCAGATTCAATACGGGAAGAACCAATAGAGTCGATTTCATCCATGAAAATGATGGAGGGTGCATGCTCCCTAAAAATGATGGTCCATGATATGGTTAACGCATGGATTTTGAGTACCTGGCCATAACGAAAAGTTCTCTGACCATCCGAGACCCTTCACCGATGAACTTTTGCACCAATTCAGATCCAGAAACACGAATAAACGTGCATTCTGTATGATGAGCGACGGCTCTCGCCAAAAGGGTTTTCCCGGTTCCAGGCGGTCCGTAGAGGAGAACACCTTTCGGCTGAGCGATCCCCAACGCGTCGAACAATTCTGGATGTTTCACAGGCAACTCGATGACTTCTTTGATCTCTTTGATCTGTTTATCTAACCCTCCGACCATTTCGTATGTTGAATCGGGAACTTTCTCGACCATCATGAGGGAGACAAGAGGGTCGACTTTGTTCGGAAGGATTTTATGAAGGGTGTAACTTTCATTTCGAAGGGCGACTCTTGAATTTGGTGTTACATCATTGATGTCAATATTTTTATCGATATCGACTACGAATTTGCCTTCAGGGTGGACTTTGACGAGAACTTTCTTCTTGTCCATCGGCTTAACAACTTCTCCAACATAAGAGCCTTGCTCCTGAAGAAGTTGCAGTTCTTCTCGAAGCATTCGAACTAGAAAAAAAATATATATGGTTGCGCTCATGCCCATAACATCCACAATTTTTGACCAATTTTATCAATATTTATACCATTGGAAAGATATTTTAAAGAGCTTTTTTTTTAATGGTATAAGAATTGACTCAATCATTTGAAATTTGTGGACCAGAATTTGAAACGTTCTGTAATAAAATCATGCCACATTGAAAGTGTAAACGTTCATAACTTCAAAGGGGCATTGTTTTTAAATAAACGAACCTTTCGCATTGAGTTCATTTCTTTGGGCTTGGAGACGCCTCAAATTTTGACTTTTTTCAGCAACTATCAGCTGGAGTTCTTCTATTTTGGTCACATAGTAGGGACGGAATCCTTCACCTTTGGACGACTTTTCGTCCACCTCCATATGCTGAAACAAAACCAAAATCCATATAAGTCCACACGGTCTTTGACAGAATATTTCTTAGACAGAAATATTAGACCTCTTTAGACGGAACTATGTATTAGACATCGTTTTTAGACACTGAAAGACATTTTTAGACCTAATTGGAGCTATTATAGACCTTGCTCCACAGTTATAGGACGCTTAAGGACGTATTAAGCAGCGATAGACCGTTTGGGCCCACTACAAAGAGTTTTAGACTTTTTAAGACTAATTTAGAACGATTATAGACTTGTTACATTCTTAAGACCTTTTTGGAACGTTTTTCAACGCAGCTAACATTTTTAGACAGTATTGACGTTTAAAACGGTTTGAAGATTTCTGGCCCATTTTAGAACTTTTATGGACCTTTTTTTAAAAGAGGTTTGAACGTTTTAACGCTATGGTGATGGATCAAGATTGAACAATCATGTATGATCCAAAAATCACTATCAAGGATACCAATGTACCTTCAGCGGACCAGGTCTATAAGAAGGAATTACAAACTGACTTTTTATCACGTTTAAACTGGAATTGGGCAGCTTTGAACCATGATTCCTCAAAAAGACACTAATCAGCAAACTCACTCTCACTTCAACTTTTTTTAAAGGTTTGTCCACAATTTCATTTGGAGGGACGTTAATTTGGTTCTCAGTGCTTCTAAAAATCCCGGAAAGCCAATAATACAATCTATTCATATCAACTAAATTTAGAGAAATTTGGGTTCGGATAAACTATCAACTGATGCCCAATTATTTCAACAACTTACTCGATTTATTTTTATAGAAATCTTTTTCATCATTGTAATAAATATTGAAATTTCGATTTATTGGATCAAAATAATTATTTTTAACTTTAATTCTTTTTTACCTCAAAAGCCGTGTATGTCATTTTGCTGTCTCACTATTCGCGAAAAACAAAATGAATACCGAGGAGGTTACGAAACTTTATTGGTTACAAAAAAATAAGAATCGATTGTATAGAATACCTTTAAAAAAAATTTTTTTTTCTGTTATCCGCAATTTTCATTATTAATAATAAATAATAACAAAATAAAATTATATGTATTTAATAATCTTTCCTCAATTATAATGTACAATTTCATTTTGCACATCCTAATCCATTAGCCACTGAAAACCTAAGTAGCCAAATTCAAGTTTTGGGCGGCAGATCGATGGGCGGCAGATTTATTTACGTATAGTACATACAGTCGACTCTCGATAAATCGAAACTCGATTACTAATTTTTCGGTAATTCGAACTTCCAAGCCTGTCACTTTGGTAATTCGAAAAAATCCTTTGAATGTATGTATATTGTATCAGTATATAAGTATAATCTGTGATATGGATACGCTCGATAATTCGAAATCATTTTTCTCGAAAAGGGAAAATAAAACGCTCTATAAATCGGAATTATTCCTTCCCAACGTTCTACAAATCGAATTTTCAAGTTTTTTCAGGAATCATCTTGTCCGTGTCTATTAAAAAAATAAGAGTTAAAACGCTCGATAATTCGAAATAACTTTTTTCATAACGTTCTGTAAATCGAATTTTTAGTTCCAATGTTTACGTGTTTGATAATTCGAATTATTTTTTTTCTGCCTCTCGATATTTCGATCATGTTGTTAATTCGAAAACTCGATAATTCGAATTTTTTCTGAGGTCCCTTGGATTTCGAATTATCGAGAGTCGACTGTACATAATATATTACTCTGAGAATTTAAGTCGAATTTAAGTTAAATTCGAGTGCCGGGGTTTTGCTACCGCATTTCTTGATTTAGCATTACTTGATTCCGAAACATATCAGATATCATACCAACGGTATGCCCGATGCCTTTTCTCAGCTCCCAGGAAACCGATTGAATTGAAATTTGGGACGAATCTTTGATATGATCAGAAAAATCCCTAAAAATTTCAAGTTGATAGGCCTCAGGGAGCTGAGAAAACGCAATGTCTCATTTGGGTTGAGGGTCCACTCATACTCAAAGTTTGTCTCTGAATATTCCCTTAGGCTTATCCTTATGCTAGGTGCCAGAATCTTGGTGCGCAAGTGGGCTTGTAAAAAAGGGAATTTATTTGCACAAAAGCCGAAAGGACTCTAGTCAGGACTTTTATCAAAAAGTGCGCAAATGGGAAACTGGGGAGTTTTTATTCAGCAATAGACCGTTTTTAGAGCGTTTCAGTCTGTATTTGAGACGGATTGTGAATGTTTTTAGAAAATGTCTTGGCTGTAGCGCTGTAGACAGTTTTTAGACATCATTCATCAGTGGTAAACCACCGTTTGGGGTTAAAATTTTTTAAATTTTTTTGGGGGTACAATTTTGATGCAATATGTACTATACTCTGTAGAGTGTAGTACACTATGCAGGTTTAGTACAATTCTTGTGCAAAAGATGGCAGAACCTGTTCGAAGCTGGTGGAGCCGGCGCATGCCTTCTACCCTCCCCGTGCCACGAAAAGGGAAAAGGCGTGTGTCCGAACTCGGGGAACAACAAAAGAGTCGCTTTTGACGTGGTGGGGGGCGCCTTCTTCCTAAAGCTTTTTCCCCCGGAGTCTCCTCAGGCCCGAACCAACAATTTTTAATGCAGTCGCCAACGTCGCTCTCGTGTCTCGACCCCCGCCGTTAACCTCGACCCTCCTAGTAAAATAACAACTTTTTTTTTCTTCTTTCTCTCCCTCAGTTATCTTCCTCATTTTCGGTTCCCTGTGTGTTCATTCCAAACAGTAACATTTTCGGTAGTACGAGTGTATTTTACGTGTGTTATCTTTAATCAATTAAGTGCTCTGCTGTGTTTATTAAAGGATATTTTATTACTTTTAAGATCCCCAGCAATCCCAGATGTAAGTATACACTAAACAAATAATTCTACAACAAAAAAATATAACGAGTAAAAGATACAAACGCTTACTTCATTATACTTAATAAAAGCGAAAGCAATGTAAAAAAGGTTTCTCTTATGTACTAATTTTTATTCGTACATGATTTATCTGTATTTAACATAACGATGTTAAAAATAATTAAGGGATCGGTTGAGAAATCATAGGAAAAAGTCGTCCCACACTGCATATTTGACTGATCCGACACCGGACATCTGTCCCAAAGAAACAAGATTGTCCCGATACGATTTTCAACCGGGTATTTCTTAACGAGATCATCCAGAGAAACATTTTTTTCTCTGCTTGGTTGCCATTTTTGTGAGGATCCAGGAAGTGTAGACCTGCATGTGAATCATCAGGTGGAAGATAGGAAGATAAAAGACAGTGACAAAAGAAGAGTTTTTGGATGCTGGCCAAATTTTTTCGGTAATTAAAGCGTCAGCCATGAATTATGAACGGTTGTAATGAGTAGGCCTAGACTCAAGCCCAAAATTTCTGTTCGAATTTGTGGAATCGTTTGCAGCAGTTTTCGAGTAAAGCGAATCCAATGTAAAAGCTGAGCAATCTAATTGGAGACTGGAGCTGTCATTAAACATTGTTCGGTTCTTAGTGGAGCACTAGTTGAGCTGTGGCCGAAGTTATAAATGGATGGGCGATCACTTGAGTCACATTCATGTTCCTTCTTGGAGTTCTGTAAGAAAAAGTGAAATTCGTTTTAAAGATGATGTCAAGATGTCCTTTATCCTGAATTTTCTCTTCAAATATTGCTTCGTAGTGTTAACTGCCTACGTTTACCAACTTGATTTCCAACCATATTGCTTTCACTCAAATCGAGCAAATTCAAGAATGTTCGTTAACCAGGAAATCCTGCCTAGACTTTAGAGATCCTGCCTAGACTATAGAGTCTATTACTCCTCTCTTGAAAATAGTTTATTAGGAATATGGTGGTACATAAATACTTTATCATTTACATTTTATAATACCTTCCTAAATTGGCATGTCAGATACGATAAAAAGTTATGAATGAACATGCGCTTTTACTTAATTAACAAAACTAGAGAACTGAAATTGATACACATTCATTACACAAATGACAAAAAGCACAGGTCGAGAACTAGGCTGGGTCAAAACTTGAATCCTTTATCTTTTGGTTCAAGAAGACTCAAGACATCTCACATCCACACGAGTTGTTTTGAAGTTCGAACTTTAAAGTTTGTTTTTCAAGCAGAAGAAATTGTTTCGAACTTTCAGGCTCAACATATCTAGCTAAAATCGAATCTAAAATTGACGGATTTATAGGTATTTTCCTACATCGCAGATTCTTACTTTCATGAAAAGTGCCTGTGATTAATCGTCCATTAAATGTTTTTGTTAAATATTTTTCCCTGCTCTAATTAGGTAGCATCCTTTTTTTTTCTACACACTTTCTATGCATTGTCTCTATGTACTTACCTACTTAAATATCCCATAGCCTAGAAAGTCTAGAAAGAAATTTGAAACCATTCATTTAGAATGCGTGGGACTCCCTTTTGTCTAGCAAACCCAATTTTATTAATGATTTTTTTACTTTAAAAAAAATTATGTAATAACGCCCACGACTTGTGACATTTTTATTTTGTCTTTTATCGTGTAGCTTACTCAGATTTCGGAGTTGACCTTATTAGAGTTTGAAAGATATCCGAGATTTGGCCCTTAGATCAAAAGTGCAGAGTGACGGGAGTAGGTGAGATTCGCGATAGGGAAGTTGGCTCCGATTCAACTGCTGCACGTCATGTCACCCAATCCTTGACGAGAGATAAGTCGCTTTTCAACCTCGGCAACCAGTTGGGCGTTTAATTTTCCAATCATCCTTTAGCCTCATTTTCATAATCAACAGGTAACGTTATGGCCTATGGGCAATCTTGGTGTTAATTGATAAATGATGCGAAAAATTAACTTCCTATTTATTGTGAAATCTTTCCCTGTTTTCATGTTTTAATGCGGTCCTCCATCCTCCATCTTCATGCAGGGTGATGGGGATGTGGGATTTTTCACATCCCTCATCCCTTTTCCTACTTTGTTTTTGAACTCAAGTTCCACCGATTTGTCAATTTGTCCTATTGCCAGGGCTGTGAACCCACAATAGGGTTTGGACCCCATGAGGGGAGTTTAGAAACCTCGTTAGCAAGTTCTGCTATTCATTTCCTGTTTGTTCGGCCACCCCTAGTCATAATGCAGTTCTAGTAATTTTGTCCTTTATAGTTCATGTCCGGCTATACTTCTTCCAGGAACATTTTTTTCCAGGTTTAGACATATTTACTCGGTGCTTATGACGCATTGTGACATCCGAAGGTCGATTGTACGCCTACATTCTCTGGAAAACTTTTTTTAGCTTGTCCTTCGCGATTTTTTTGGTATCTTCGTTTATTTAATTATTAGCGTGAAATTTTTGTTGTTAAAAACTAGATTATTTTTAGTCTTGGCCTTCGTTGAGGTCAAGATCGCCATTCACTTGTCGATGTCGCGAGGAATCCAATCTCGGGGCGTATCTAATGAAAGTTATCAGACCGTCTATTCCATCAACGTCAATAAAGGCCTCTCTTGTGGTATTTTCGTCTTCTAAGTCCGGAATTCGTCAATCTCAAAGCTTGAGCGGCATATTTTTGTTGCTCGAAATATATAAAACATTTTTTCATTATGTTCCTGCCAAGTACCATCTCATCTTGATCACGCGTTTGAGCTCAGCATGCGAAATTAAATAAATATGTAGTTCGTGCGTGTAATAGCCTTTTGTTGTACCGGCTTCTCTAGATTATACAATCTGTATCAACTTTCCCCGCATGAGTTTTAAAAGCGTTCACCCTTTTGAGTTCTGACAGCTTATTGGTAAAAGTATTTCAGATAATGTAAAGTACCGGAGAAAACAGTTTTTTTTCTATCTTAACTTTTCTGAATAAGCCGCGATTTTATTCCGGTCTCGTAACAGTTTCAGTCCGGAATTCTTCCATTGTGATGAAAGTCGTTCCGAGAATTGTTCGCAACCGAGAACTTGAAAAAAAAGTTGATGAAACGCTGGATTTTTCGTATATAAATGAGTTATAGAAATCGTAATTTAGATCTGAGAAGATTCGGTTTCAAGTGCCTCTTATCTCCCACGCCTATTGGGTCCCAAACCGGTTTTAATAACCCCTAAGCAACTAGTTTTCATTGCGGACACCTGAAGTACGCCAAAACTTAAGGTTTAGCATTTAGGGAATCGAAAAATGGAGACATTAGGCAAAAATTCAATCCCCTGGTTCCAGGGGACAAAGTCGACCGAGCGGTTTAATTACGTTCATTTAATTAACCACTCAATTCCCGGCCATTAAAGCTAGGAAAAAAGAAGAGAAAAAGATCGCCTTGCGTTTCTCAGTTATTACCTACGTAATTTACTAGTTAAAGTTTAAACTTTTTTAACAACAAATTAATAAGCCTTATGCACATACATTATGTACATAAATGATTGTTGGCTGGGCTGGTTAGATGTTATTGAATTGAAAACAGGCGAATGCCTGGAGGAAACGTCTAAGTTAGAACTGAAAGAGTTCAATTAACGGAAATAAGTATTTTCATCGAGAAGAAAGTAAACCAAAGAAAAAGGAATGATCCTTTCAGTTCTCTCTCCCTCTTTTATTTGAGGAAAGATATTGTTAAACTCTAGATAAAACGATTAAAGGTTTGAAGAAGAACTGGCCTCAGATATTGATCTTCCTCCAGAACCGCATCCCCCGAAAAAGGACCCGGTTTATTTATCGAACTTGCAGCTATTTATTTATACGGAGTTCAGGAAACGAAAATGATCTATTTTTAGTCAAGGTTCAGAGCGCAGGAAACCCTCCGGCCGGCACAAATTATCGATCCTTCTATTATCGTACTTAAAAATCTGTCTGGAGTAGTTCCGATTGACATGCGAAACGATAAGGACATATAAAATGTGGGACGAGCATCCCTAACTTGGTATTAATTCGCTTCGAGTCTTTACTTTCCGGTCACACACCGGCCACATTTCCTTTCTTTCCGGCTATTATTCGCGCGCTCTATTGTTCCACCAAAAGGCTCATTGAATACTCAACATCTTTTGTTTTTACTTAACATTTTCATAGTGACAATAAACCTCATATTGCTTTTCTTCTATTATTATCACTTTTATGATTGCATTTTAAAATGAAACCGTAATTTCTATTAAAGAAAAATGGTTTTAAAATTGATTCTCCATTCCCTTTGGTAGACGTGATATGGAAAGCGAGGTATGTGAATCAAGAATCCATCTCGATGACATCAAAAGGAAAATTGTAACACGAGATAAACAATTTCATGATTTTCCCATCACTTCAAAGACCTCCATTTTAAAAAAATGTAATTTAGAAAATTTATCGATAGTTTATCCTCGTAGGTTATTTCCGAAGAAACCCTTTTTAAAGAGTTCCATTAATCTCTTTTTTTCGAATAAAACGAGAGACAATAATAAGATGGGGGGGGGGTTGACTATTTGCGTAACCGTTTGCTCCTGAATTGATTGCGTCACCATTTTAAAATGGCGCAACGAGGTTCTTTTTCGGCGGAATTCAACGTGACAAGTGTTTTTTTGGATGGATGCCGTATAGGTTGGGGAGCGTATTCGTGTCTATGTAGTCCCGACGGAATTAAGTTTCTTATAATAATATAAAGTCGAAAATGTCACAATACGCACTCTTAAATGTCAGAGAAAGGGTAGTTTGGACTGAAAACACAGTTGGCAGTGCCATGGACCTAGACCTACCGTCTTTATAATTGACTTTACGTTAGTGACTATCTAGTTTGTAAACCCGATGTTCCTATTCTCCCAAAACGGTCTTCATCAGTAAACAAAAGGCATTGTCGTTCTCCAGGCTGTTCTATCTTCATTGGGTGATGAAGTAGACTAAAGGGTTGTTTCCTTTCTTGCCCTAATCTAAGTCGGCGACAGGCGATGCGAGTTTTCCTCAAGAGGCAAATTGGCGAGGATTCCTCCAAACAATGCTCAAGAAGCCTATCCTGCTAGTCCTGCTACACTGCGCGAGTCATGAGGATTTTCGTGAGCGGTGGTTTTGGGCGAGGCAAGTTCCCAGTTCCTCTAGAGGCAAAATAAGCTTGTCCACACGAGGCGAGGAATCAACCGGACCGCTCTCATAATTTGACTCGCGAGGAAAACTCGCTTCGTATAGCACCACTTTCTGCCTCTTGACGCATGAGGAAAACTCGCATCGTCTGCCACCGGCGTAAGAAGGGTCAGCTTTCAACACAGAATAATTATTGAACTAGTATTGAAGAATTGAGAGTGTTTCTTTCTCATAATATCCTATCTGATAAGCTTCCACGCCCGATCTCAAATCTGTAGAAATAGCTTTATACTATAAGCTGGTGGATTATATCAAAGATTAGATTTTTACTACATACTAGGGTTTATTTTCCTTTTATGTACATACCTTGAACCAGACATCGTTCATGCATGTGAACGCATTTCTAAACGAACGCTCGTCAGGGTCAATTCAGTGCCACATAAACACAAAAAGTGGCCAGAAATCGCGCACGAAGTTAGTATTCAGAACGAAGAAATCATGGGGACTACACTCGAAATGCCCGAATCAGCGCACTGGCGGAGGAGCAGTACACTTCCAGTGCTCCTCGGAGAGTTAACTCTTGACCCCGATTGGCCAATTCAATATCCCCACCCACTATTTAGAGTAAAACTCATTCATACGGATCCGATCGGCGCACATCAACTTGTGCACCACGAGCTGTCCCATGGTTATAGACGGTGTTTATAAGATTTAAGAACGATAAGAAAGACAACCCCATCGATGTTTACGTTTACCCACGTTGTTTCCCGTTCCCGCGTAGATTAAATTAAAATTCTAATTTAAATTTTAAATTTTTTTAAATTTAATTTTGAAAAATAATAATTACTAAAAAAAAATATTTTAATTGAAGCTGGGAGTGCACTTGCTCCTGTGCCTCCTATCACGAGCCGCCACTGACCTTGAACCAGACATCGTTCATGCATGTGAACGCATTTCTAAACGAACGCTCGTCAGGGTCAATTCAGTGCACATAAACAAAAAGTGGCCAGAAATCGCGCGAAGTTAGTATTCAGAAGAAGAAATCATGACGGCTCTCACTGTACAACAGGAAGCCTATTACTATTGTCCGCAATGGAAATGGAAGTCACAGACCTCAGGGGTACTTATAATTTAAACCCTCTTTTTAAAAGAAATTGGTCGTCCATTTCGGATTTGTCTTTGTCATTATTTCTCGAATGGTTTTTGTATCGCCTAGCGATTTTGCCACCTACCGTCAACTGGGGCAACTACCGCAACTTCACCTTCAACTTTGCAGGGTTGACGCTATTTCCTTATTGATGTACATACATAGTATTATTGATTTCGATAATTAGCGACTTTCTAGAAGCTTTGATCTCACGGAGGCTTTTGTCTAGGAGCATTTTATATTGTAAATGGCCCAATTTTGAGACTTGAATTATTTCCACCTATTAACACGACCGTGAAATGTCCCCCAAAATCTGGACCGTTTCCGGTTACATGGAGCGCAAAATGGTCCTAAATCGGATCATCACGACTTCATGAATACGATTTCGGTTTGATTTTGACATGTAGGGACAGTATAAAATAAGTAAACTTTTTCTTATAATATGTACTTGTTGACTAATTAGTGCTGGTGGTGGCTCATTAATTTGTCTTAATGATTTCGCTTTGAGCCTACAAAATAAGTTGTTCTAAACGCTCTTTGTTCTCTATTTGGCAAAAACGTTTTCTTGAAAGCTTAATTACTAATTAGTTAAGTTGTGAATTTTTGTTTTTCTTTCAGGTACGAGTTGAAGGTTAAACGATCGCCTCGGTTACGAAAAAAGGCATTTCGTCTCCAACCATTGTGGTATGTCTTAAAGAATTATTTTTATTATTATCTCAAACTGGGAAGGAAGTGATAAAAAAATAAGGGGAAAGGGGTGTTTGAAGAGGATGTGGTATTTTTATTGAACGTCCACTTGACGGAGTCAACCCCTCTGGAGTTTCCTTCTTTTCATGGCCCATGGGAGGACGACTACATTCATTACACGTCTCTCACACGTCGGACAGGCGATTCTTTCCATTAATAATACAGCTTTTTGACAAAGTCCATTTTCATTCAATAGTTAAAGGTCGATCCTTCCATGAAGTGTCGGGATGGAAAAAAGGAGAGCTTTTGGATCAATGAAAAAGTTTTGATCTTCCAAAGCTTCTCCGCCAACCAATGCTTTTTTAAATGTTTTGGTTCATTATTTTTAAACTCGTTATTCTTTTCGTGTTTTTTAAAATTTATTTTCACCAGATGTCCTGTCCTAGCAAACGAATCTTCATTCTTTCCTAAAATAAACATTGAATGCCACATTCTTCACTAGCAGAAAAAAGAGTTCTTTAAACGGCCAAATGTTTGACTCCCTTGGAAATGGAAGTCGTCCAAGAGCGTGTACCTACTAAGCGACAAGGGCAATTTTAAGAGTTGCAAGACTTTCTTTCCCTCCTTATCCGGCTTCCGAGTAGTTTTCCCTGCGTTATGATCGATATGTCCCAACTGAAACCGCTGTTTATCTCATTATACGAAATATTGAATTTTTTTTACTTTGACCTATTTTAAGACTTATTCGTTAGCCTCATAAACACTCCCGTGTATTTTCGAGGAGGTAATACGGTTTTTTTTCTGACACGGGGTCCAGACATGTGTTCCGAGCGTTCGGAGACCCACGGGTCGTTTGTAAAAATAGCCGACCTAATCCTAAACAGATGAATGACACAAGTCAAGCGATTTTTGCGATATTTAAACAGATAAATAAAACAATTCAGCCTCATCCAATCAACGATGGCAGTTGCCAATATCGGTTCGATAACCCCGGACTCAAGAAAAATCGGTTTTTTAACACAATAACCCGATTGTTCTGCTAACAGGAAATTTCTTCGACACATTCGCGAAGAAATATCGATCCCTTGAGGACAGGGTTGAAGCGAACCCGGCCCGTATTTTAAACCAGGAATGTTGTATATTACAAATTACTCAAGAGGGTCAATGTTCTCTTTTAGCCCTTAGGGCCCGCCCTTTCCACCCAAAATATCACGACCAAATATTTCAACTATTGTGGGGTTGAATGGGTTCGCGAACTTGAATCTACACCATTTTCTTCGGTAGTCGGTTTACAGTAAGTAAAGATAAGCTCTTATCTTAATGCTTTGTTATCAGAAAGTCATTTTTACTACTGATAGGTGAAAAATCGTAAATCTTACCGAAAGTATACAAAAATTTTATCCCCCATAAAATATTTTTCGCGACGTTTGAGTTAGATCGGACCTCTCACAGCGTGAATAAATTAAATATGTATTTATCCTTCCTGAAGGATATCTAGAATATTGTCTGTCTTGAATTTGATCAATACTTTGCCTGGTCCTATAGGCATTCGAAGTCAAAATACAAATTTTAGGATAAAAGTTATATTGATTCGCATGGCAAATGGCACGTGAAATTTGATAGCAAGATCATTATTTTTCACTTAATCGTCCAATGAACGGCCAAAATCACACTAAACGTTAGTAAATTCTTGAAAACGTCTCAAAAATCGACACCCAAACGAATTTTGATCTAAAAAAACCAACCTAGTTCTCTCCCCGGAAACTTCGGATTTTGAGAGGAAAATTATTATTGTTAAGTCAGAAAGTCTCTAAGGGCGTGAGAACAAATATTTCCTTGAATTGTTCCTTAATTTTCAGTTTTATTATGCTTAATTTATGGGTCATTAAAACGATATTAGCCTCAAGCTTCATTTCGTATGGATTGAACCCCCTAAATATTTACTAAATTGTAATTAATTAATAAAATGATGCCTTTCTTGCTTGAACATTCTTCACTTCATATTGACGTTAAATTTTTTTTTCCGTCGGCTTTGGGGGTCCGAGCATGAATTATTAATCAAAAAAAGGGGGTAAAAGGAGGGTTTTTTTTTTTTAGCGGATTTTTTTTTTTTTTTTTTTTAAAGATTTTTTCAATATTGTATCTAAATACATAAAATTCTTTCGTGTTTTGCTCGGAGTGAAAATTTGAAGGTACTTGAGCTTTCGCACTTTTTTTTAGAATCCCGAAGTTTATCCCAGGCCGTTAGCGTTATTACCCTCGATATTTTACTTCCCACCTTAAAAGGGCATTTATAAAACTTTTATCTTTTGGCTGCAACTTTTTTTCGGATCTACATTTGCAAAAGAGGCTATTGTGCAAAAGGAAAAAAAATATTTGAACTTGGCCTCAGACCGCGAATACGATCGATAGTTCGCATCAACAAAATGCGCGGTGACCAAATATTCGGATATGTACTCAGTACAGGCAAACCCCATGATTACCTTCAAAGCCGGAGGGTTCTAAAATTGGAAATGACTCCGGAAATACTTTATGTTGTATACTTAAAAAGTTAAAACGTGTTTCTCTCCAAACACCGTCTAATTTGGTCACATTCGTAAAACAACTTTTTCCCTTTTGAACCCCTCGAGGGGTTCTCGAATATGCAAAGATTTTATAAAAGAGGAATTCCAATGTATCAAGGCATCGATTTTTGCAAAAATTCCGTCGAGATGTCCACGTGAGATAAGGAGTTCGCCCTCACGTGCTCACAAGTATTCTGGCAAAGTGCAAAAATTCAAATTTAAAATTTTATATTTTTAAAACGTTTGCGTCCATGAATGGCATTTGATATTGAACTCGGCCAAAAAAATTTAGTCAGAAAATACAAGAGCGAAACTTGTGGGATTTATATGAGGTGGATAAACTCCGAAACAATTATTTTTAAGGAAGTCAAATGTTCTGTTAATTGGTGCGTGTTGTTTCTTTTAAAAAAATGCTAATTAGGACTGCTACTTTTACTGATTGTGTTCTCACTCCTTCAAGGACGACGTTTAACCACTTTTTTCGTCTCAAAATATTTTTTCCCTGTAATTTCGCCCGTTCTTGGTCCAACTCGGAAAAATTGATTGAATTTTTGTCCACTAGTAAATCTTGGAACTTAAAACAAAATCATGATTTTGCTGGAGATACCAAGTAAAAGTGATCTGGGTCACACGATGTTTTGTCTACTAACTTCTTTTTCTTCCAGGCCCCTTTAAGTAACAGAAGCCCTGGACAGTCTATTTTTTTTCTCCTCGCCTCATCCCGCCCACTTATCAGTAAATTATCACCGTCAAAATTCAAAATGTAATAACTAATAATGATGATACGTAGTTGATTTTTTGACCGAAATTCAAATCCGAGACATTTTGGCTTCTATTCAATACATAGTTGTGGAGTTCTTCAGACCAAAAGTGGACCCGTTTGCTTCAAGTCTTGAAATGTATTTTGGAATTTTTATGAGAAAGATTGACTTTTTTTACAAGTAGTTATGTGTTTTTTGACGAAAAATGGCAAAAAGGCTTTCTCAGTTTTATTTTTTAACCATATCTGGATATCATTATTTTATTATTTGTAAATTTAAAATTAGCCAGATTGCCTCATCGATGACGAATTAGGAAAAGCGATTTCCGGACTGCTTAATAAAAATAAAAGGTTTCAACAAGTCTCATTGTACCGCAAGGCTTGTTAAATCTTCAAAGAAGAAAATTGGAATTTCACGGCCCGAAAATTTCTGTTTTAATTAAGCCCCGCATCCCAGGCCAATTTTGCTACATTTTCTGCTTGGAAAGAATTGTATCCTCGGAAAGGGGGGGGGGATTTGATACTTTTTTTCATCCCTCAGGTTACGTTTGTTTTGCCTGAAAAGAGTTAATAAGAAGGATAAGATGAAATACATAATCCAATAAATAAACAACGGGGAAAGAAATCAATCTAAAAATAAACCCTTGAGGTTAGGAAAACGCAATCAATTTTTTTTTTAACTTAAAAAGGGCAAGCGAATCTACCCTCAGTTTTTTTATGCTTTGAAACACCTCATTGATGGGTGAAAAGTGTGAAGGTCTTATAATTTAAAACTATTGTTTGTTAATTTATTATAATTTTTGAAGAAAAAAAAATTTAAATTAGCGTCAACAAAATTTTCATTCATGTAAACACTTCTGTCTTGAGGTAGGTAATGCTAAAATTGTGATGTAATTTGTAATGTAATGTTTGTAGTTTGGCGTTTGCTTGTTCTGTGATGTTAGGACGAGAGGTGTTGAACAAACAAGGAATATAAACGGGGTATCAATCTCATTCGCATGGATGTGATAAACAGCGTTGAAATTTCATTCCCCCTGAGGCCAAGGAATCTGGGGGATGGCAAACATTTCCGCATTATCCTCTCGGGATGATCATTCAGCATTAAATTGGATCTGAATTTTCACTCTGAAGGATAATCAAGCGTCGCAGTCTTTTAGAGATGGGGGTTTCCTTTCAAGAAGCCCCTAAACCACCTCCTGAGCTTCCTCTCTTTTTATTTGCTTATCGGGGCGGAACTCACCTCTTTCCTGAGAATTTTCATCATTTAGGAGCAGATTTGTGTTTTTGAAGCCTGGAACAGTTTTTAAAATATTTCATAGTGTGGGGTCATCGTTGAATGATGTAGTGGACAGGAGTCGGCGGGTCTCGAAGAGAGTGAGCATTGTTGAGGAGCGGGGGCGGTGAAGAGATGGTGTCGAAGAGAATGAGGGTTGTCGAGGAGTGAAGGGTGAGGGTCCCCTCGCAGTTACACCTTTGGGGGTGTCGAGGAAGGGGATGCGCCGCGGAGCTTTGGCTGTTTCATGGAAAGAACTATGTAGTCGATGATGATATCAGTATCAGTATATAAGTATAATCTGTGGTCGATGAGCGCTATGGTGAAGAGGAGGGTGGTGTTGTCGAGGACCGTGACTTTGAAGTCATATTGCAGTGTCTTCACAGTTTTCCGTGATGTATTTTTTCAAGATGCGTTGATGATCGATTTTTGAACTCGACAAATAGGAAGGTTATTGTGAATTTTTGACGATCGCGTGATGAGCGCCAATTCGGAAGGGCTCATCACGCAAACTTGACTCGAAATACACCAACAAAATCTACGCTTTCGCCCTTCACTATGTCAACCCAGATTTTTTTTCCTGCTAAAGATCATTGAGTAACGCACCTAATTGATTTTTATTTTGTTTGTCTTTTGTTCTTGAGAAGCCGTGATATTTTATCTTGGAGACAAAAGGGGAGGCATTAGGGGATGACGGTGCCCCAACGTCCTAGTTTCCTCCTTTTTTTCGCCCTAGGCTACATGAATAAACACGCACGTGAGCGAAAAAAAACTTTGGATTCTGCTTTGTAGCCTGGAATAAAACTAAAATCTGCATAATCACAGTTACGCTTTCAGTCCATAACGTCTAGAAGAAAAGTATGATAATTTTAACCTCAACCATTTGTAGAGGGTGGCGTCCCTTAGTTTTTAATTAATTACCTTAAAGTTGTGCTAAAACCGCAATGACTGCCTTTCCTTGACATTTGGCTTTTTTTTATTCGATTAAAAGGTTAAATAAGAGCAGTAATGAGATTTCAACGTTAGCCATAAAGAATCGAAAATATGATTTATAAAAGTTCTAACTCGGTTCGCGGCTGAGATTGACCCTTTTCCAAAATATTAGAGATTCAACGCACGACCTAGCGTCTGGCAGCGGTGGACGCAATGCCGTTTCCTCTCCCGCGGGAAAATCACAGCCAATGCCCTATTCCGGTCTAATCCATAAACTTTTTACGCTCTAGTCGCCCTGAAAAGAACAATGATAAAGGCCACCTCTATTTATAATTTAAATCGCCCTTTGTTTCATTCAAAATCAGTTTTATCCATGAATTTTTCGGTATTGCAATTTGTTTTCATTCGATCCCTCGTTTGTTGGGACCTAAAATTTTCAAAAATTCATTGCTTCTGGAACGGCAACCGATTCTGAATTCATCGATCTCAAGATCTAATCTATCAGTCCAGAACGAACCCATTTCAAGAAACTCGTGACTTCTCCAGCTCCAGAAAATGAGGACCGTCCACTTTGTACCAAGGTTTTCCTCCCAGAGAAAGCGTAGGGGAAGATCCCATTATGTGGGTGTTAAAATTATGAGTTATGAACGAACAAAGACCACTTGAATGTGACGTCAAGTATTCATTGTCTGTAGAAGCTCCAGCTTAAAATTTTTTGCTTGTGGACTTTCTCGATTCTGAAATGGTAGCTGACGGAGATCATAAAACTCAGTCAGTGCTTTAGATAAGAAGTATTTTCGTGGCTAATTTTAAACAACCCAATATGTACGTGGTATTAAGTCTCCGTCTGGGATTTGACTCTAATTTATCATGTCTGAGTCATTTATCTCCAGTTCGTGCCATCAAACATTTCTCCATTAACACCTTTCTTTTTTTCAGTCTTTTTAGACTTTTCATGTAGAATCTCACAAAGCAAAACTTTTTTTTTCTCTCTCTCTCTCTCTCTCTCCTTTCCTGTAAATCCCCCGGGGGAATATAAAGTCTGCGGGGCAAATAAGCATTGATCCTTGAAAATCTTTTAGGAAGATTCCCCCGTTTAAAGCTTAGGAAGACGATATTAGTTCTCTCCGGAAAACGCCCGCCGCAAAAGCCCTCCGGAAAAAAAATAACATCGCAATATTTCTTTTTTTGGGTCCGTTCCCGAAGGATGGAACCGTTTAAATTTTTTCCCTCGATTTTCCTTTTATAATCCCTGAGGAGAAAAGTTTCCCTTTCAATATGTCACGAATGGGATATTGCGAAGACTTCTTTTAACGATCAATGAATTTAGAGCGCGTCAACGATAAGCCACGTTCTGATTAATACTCAGCTTTTAACGGATTTTTTTTTCCCAATAAAATATTATTTTGGAAGACAAAAATGACACAGGCTTAGGAAAAAAAATCGAAAAAAAGCTCATTGAGGTCGAGAAGGCAAAATAAATTTTGTTTTTCTACTGGAATTTATAGGGGATGGTCTCCCTAGACTTACTTTTGGATCCGACATACAGGGTGCTTCAGAACGACCCTAACTTCCTTATTTTTAATATGAACCCTATGGTTTTGACGAGTAAAATCTATTTTGCGCTTGATTTCCTTTAACTTTTACTCAAAACACTTTTTTGATAGGACCTTTGGGGGTTACGAATATGTACTGTCCGAATTTTCTTGAAAGTCTGTTCCAAAGTAGGTGTTTCACCTTCCCTAAAATTGGAATTGGATTCCTAAAAATGGAATTTTTTTTTAAATAAATTTACGTGTTTTTCCGTTTTATGAATTCTGGGAATTTCCTAACTTGGGCTAAATATTTCATTAGACATTGAATCATTTGTTTGGAACTTGGTCAAATACTTCAAAATATTTAGCGAAGAAGGGGGTCAAAAAAGCGATTACCGAACGAGGCTGGAAAACGGCCAGAAACCCTTTAGTTGGACCACTCTTATAAAAATAAAACCATTGAGAAGTTCATTCTTTGATCAATTTACAATGTGAGAAATCTAAATTTAATGAAAATTGCTTTCTTTTGAATTTTTCAAAAAGGGCTAATATTACGTCCACTGTTGCTATTGTATCTTTAGGAGCAAAAAACGTGATTTAGATTTAATTTGTGTGTAATTTGTTTGCAGATGTGGGAGGTGGGCTAAATTTCGGACAAAAAGATGGACCACAGCGTGAAGGCGATGGACTCTCACCGGAAGCTGGTCTTTTCAAGGCTGGTCGACCGGCAGAGGTTCGAAAACGACGAGCTGGAAGCCCTTTATCAACGATACATATTCAAACTCCAACACAGCTCGGTCACGTCTGTCGTCTGCCTTTTTCTCATCCTGACCGCCCTCTTGGCCAACCTCAGCTTCATCTACACGAGGACACTCACCGCCCAGAATATCTACCACATACTCCATTGTCTTCTCTTTCTCTTTCTACTTGTCTTCCTTAGTACTAGGTATGTCCATTTAAAAACTGAAGTAATCGATAGATAATGATACTTAAGTCGCCCCCTCGTATTCGCCTCTCGAGATAAGGGGGCCTTTATGATACGCTTTCACTTTCGGACGTAAAATTTTAGAGCCTCTTATCCCAAACCTTTTTATCCCGACGATGAATATTTATGATTTGCGGCTACGTATTCATCTCCGCTGCGATTTTCATAGTTCATGCTCTTCGGTCACGTTTTCATGTCGATGTCCGCGCTTTTGCACGCTTCAAATGTGTCCTATCGTAAAAACGGACACACTTAAACGGTTTCCTCAACAATAATCACTGCATTTCTTGGATTCATGAAACCCATTCGAAAATTCGTTCCAAGGAAGAAGGTTGACTCGGGTGATAAACCGGGGTCTGAAAAGCGTCGACTGGAAAATCAACAGTTTCCCTTGGGAGTCAGGAAAATTGAATGAGTGGCCCCCATTAGTCTCTCTAAATTAACACAAGTTAGTGGTCCCTTTTATTGATTCCCTCGGTGTATATTGTAATTGGCGGTTTAAACAATATGGTGGAGTCACCTTTCTTGACTTAGTCCATCTATCAAAAGTAGGAATGTTTCGTGACGGTGTCAAAGATTAAATAAATGTTCTTAATCTGATAAATGTCCCAGGTCCTGTTTGATTGTAATGAATGGCCCAAGTCTTTTTAATCTAATTGTTTTTTAATCATGCGGGTTTTGTTTTAGATATATGCAGGATACTTATTTACTATGGGTGTGTTACGTGATATTGTTCTTCTGCGGGACTTTCGTCGCCGTGGGTCTTCCACTCGGTCCTCAGAGCGGTTTGAAGTTGGAGAGCCGGAGGGTCTTTTCGGAAGGGGTCTGGCAAATTTTGTTCGTCTTGTTCATCGCTTATGCGATGATGCCTTTGAAAACTTGGGTCGCCGCGCTTTTCGGACTCGCTCTTCCACTCGTCCATCTCGCCGTGAGTGCGGCCTTCGTCGACCAGTTTCACCATCTTCTTTGGCAACAGGTACGTACCTGATTGTTTTTCAAATACACCGATTCCTTATCTGAGAACTGATTTTGAATCAAACTCTGTAAACTACCTTCAACGCCCACTTTCTCATTTTTACACCTACTATGTATTTGAACTATAACCGCCTCGGTTTAGGGCAGAGAAGTTGCGTCGAAGAATACTCCAGACTCCTTCCAAGCATAAAATGATCGGCAGATGCATTCGTCACTAATCTTCTCATAAAACTTGAATTTTTTCTTCTGTGTAGTTCAGAAGCTCGGAATACAGGTCTGAACTGGCCCGGCTTCCTCTTTTGGTCTGGAACCAGTTTTTTTATTTACATCCGCAGTCTGGGGTAGCTTCAATAAGACAGATACACACACCAGAAGTTTTTTTTTTCCAAGTTTAAAATCAACTCGGTTTTAGTACTCTTGTGATTCCTAATTAAATCTAAATAATTGCCGGTTCTACTAGTTTCCTGTCTAATTATAAACCTCCCTTCTTTTGTAAGCATTCCAGGAATGAATTGGAACTAAACTAAACCGATTTTGAAACAAGAATCCTTTTTTTGAGGGTCTCGTGTTTATTCAAGAAAGTTCCTTTTCAAAAGTTTACTGCGGAAGTTTGGAATTATTTCGAATATTTGAGGATTGTCGTGAGACGAGAATCCTTGAATAGTTTCGTATTTGAATTCGTCCTGGTAATTACTGAAGTCAAATGAACCCGAATAAAATTTAAGAGACGGAACTTATGAGCATTGTGCTATTTACAAGCTCCTTGTAACAGATTCAAATTGAACGTTGCCTTCAAGTCACGCGAATCCCCAATGAGGCTTTCAAGCACGAAGTCCATTCGATTGATTAGACTTTTCAAGTTCGTTGCGCTTTTTAAAAATGGACAGAAAAAGAAGTATGTAATTGGACAGTCCAGAATGACACTCTGGAATTCAGGAGCAAACTAGCCAAAACCACTGGACAACTCCAATCCTGTTCCCAACAGCCCCTAATTTCTTCCACAACCACCAAACTCCCTCATACTAAGCTGCTTAGCTGCACCACACCTAACTCTCGTTAAATCGCTTACCACTGGCCCCGAAACCCAAAACTCGCTTATTGCTCCTGATCCCCTCCCCCCTAATACCGGACCACAACGACCCCTTTTCGAACTGCCCAACCAACTCCAACCCCCTAACTCCCCCATGAACTCTAACCTCCTTACTCCCCATTTCCCTTACCCCAAACACTTCCTGCCAACTATCCCTCCACCCCCATTACCCCAACGAACTTTCCCCATCCACAAACCTTTCGGTTTAAGAACAAAAGTTAAAACCTTTTGGTTAGGACTTTCAAGTTTCAGTTGATTTTTTTTTTTAAATTTTGTTTGTTTCTCTATTAAGGTTGTGGCGAACATCATTATCTTCACTTGTGCGAATGTCGTCGGACTCCTTCTTCACTCCTTAATGGAAAACGCTCAACGAAGAGCATTTCTTGACACTCGAAACTGCATCGCTGCCCGCCTTGAAATGGAAGACGAAAACGAAAAACTTGTAATTTTTTTCCTCTCTTCTTCAATGTTAAAACTTCATAACAGCTAATTATTTACCAACTGGAACGTAGCCATAGAAACTACGCCAACTCAAATATTTATCTTTTCAACTTGTCAATTTTATATTTTTTTTAGGAAAGGCTCTTGTTGTCCGTTCTGCCTCAACATGTCGCAATGGAAATGAAAGCGGACATCATGTCTCCTGTCGAAGGGCAATTTCATAAAATTTATATCCAAAGGCATGAAAACGTCAGGTAACGAGGTCCATAATTTTGTTTTCCTTTTTTAAATTTTTTTTCCTTTTATTTTTAGCATATTATTTGCTGATATCGTTGGCTTTACTGTGTTAGCATCTCAGTGTTCTGCTCAGGAATTAGTGAGGCTTCTAAACGAGTTGTTTGGAAGATTTGATCAGCTAGCCAATGTAAAATTCACTTTAAAAGGAAAACGCTTAACTTTTATGATATTTCAGGACAACCATTGTCTGCGAATCAAAATTTTAGGTGATTGTTATTATTGTGTGTCCGGTCTTCCCGATCCTAGGTCCGACCATGCGAAATGTACGGTCGAAATGGGTCTCGATATGATTGACGCTATTGCGTAAGTTTAAAACGATAATAAAACCATAATAAATGTTGTGTTAGTTCTGTTGTTGAAGCCACAGATGTCCATTTAAATATGAGGGTCGGCATTCATTCCGGAAGGGTGCTTTGTGGTGTCCTTGGGCTGAGGAAGTGGCAATACGATGTTTGGTCGAACGATGTCACTTTGGCGAACAACATGGAAGCTGGAGGAGAACCAGGGTATGTTTTTTAAATAAATTAAATTTCAGATTCAACTTTTTTATTTAATTTTTTTTTCTTTAAGTCGTGTCCATATAACGCAATCGACTTTGGATTATCTTGGTGGTGAATATGAAGTCGAAGCTGGCCATGGAGGTACACGGAATCAATATTTGAGAGATCACGGCATCACCACTTATTTTATCATCCCACCAGCCAGAAGAAGAAAAGTAAAATACAATATAATTTGTTGTATTAATTGTTTTGTTAGCCTTTGCTGTTCAACACGCTTCAAGTGAGATCTGCATTGGGTGCCCAAAGGCGTAAATTAAGCTTTAAAAATGTCTCAAACGTCGTCGTCCAGCTTCTCCACTCGATCAAATATTCCATGGAAGTTCCTTTTTCGAATATGGCGACTCCTGCTGAACATAAAGCGTCGACAGCTCGAAAAGTAAGCTTTTTAAACCGAGTTGAGCATGAAATTGTTTTGCTGCTGTATTTTTTGGGTGTATCCTGCATATTTCGTTTTGTTTTTGCATGTTTTATGTCCTTTGTTTTTTTATTTAATTTTTTTAGGATGCGGTAAGTGACTACAACCACCACGGAAAAACACTTGATCCAAACTACAGCAAAGTATGTGTCTACTTCTAAATTTTTTCAAAATTAAAATAATATTTGGGGTGCTTTAATTCACTAAAAACTTTGTCGTTTCTTTTTCTAAAAACAAGTTAAAGCGCCCTTGTCAAGGGATGGTCATAAAGTTGCCCAAACCAATACGTAAGCGGCAACCGTATGATTCAAGCAACCCTTTAGCTTCATTCACATAGCTTTTCAAAAGTTAGACACAAGTAAGTTTTTAGGCCAAGTTTAGAACGTTTTATTTCGCACTAAATGTAGACGAGCACATTTTATTTTGCGACCATTTAGAATTTTAGAGTTTTATTAGTTTTGAAAACGATGAACTTTTTGTAATCGATGTTCATGTTAGGTGTTGGATTTGCAAAGAGCACTCCATGCTGATCCAGGTTCGAGACCTTTTAACCCAGCTGATCTCAATATACGAAACGTCGGTCACAAGGTATCTATGAAGATATTGCATGTATCCATGGGTTTTGGTAGTATGTAGCTCTAAACGGGATATTGGGATGTGTGTTCGTTTTATATTTAGAGATTTGGGTTGTTTTCCTTCAACGAATTTAAATTTTTCGTTTTCAGAATAAAGTGACCGATAAATTTAAACGTCCTTTTAAAAAGAGGCATTCGAGCGTTTACCACCAGCCTCAGAACCGAGTAAACAAATATCTGACGCAAGCGATTGAAGCGAGGAGCGTCGATCGAGAAAAGTCTGAACATGTGAATCTCATCACTTTGGCCTTTAGAGATTCGGACAAAGAAAACCAAGTTGGTTTTTATTTTGTAGTGATGAAAAATGTTTAATTCACGATTTTTAGTATCGGGCGGATAATGATGTCGGATACAGTACATCGTTGGCGTGCAGCCTTGTTTTATTGCTTTTATTAGGCGGTCTGCAAGCGGCGATTCTTCCGAGAACGATTATTCTTCTGTTGTTGTTTTTAACAGCTTTTGTTTGGATTTCTGTAAGTTTTAAACTTCTAAATTGGCCTTAAAAGGCATTCAAACATTCTGAATGTATGCATTGTCAAAAAATCTTTTTTTTACAGGTCGTTTTAATGTTACTATTAGCTGTTAGGCTTAGATGGATTATATGGGATATATCCCAAAGCTTCGTACTTAGACTGGCAATAACTGTTTTTACAATAATTTTAATTTATACCGTCGCCCAAGTCAACGTTGTATGTATTTTATTATTATTTATTTTTGGTATATATAAATTTTTTTTTTTTAGTTTACTTGTAGGGTGGAAGTCAATTGTCCTCCGGTAAATGCGACTGCAGGATGGTCGGATCATCGGCTCTGCCCACTTCCGCATTATGTCGCCATTTCGTGCTGCCTTGGGTATCTCTCGGTCGCCATTTTCCTCAGGCTGCCGACTTTAATCAAATGCTCACTTTTAATACTAATGGCGACCGTCTACGCCTTACTCATCGAAATCTCACATAAGGCCATTTTCTCTTGTTATGACACCAGAATACTGTAAGGGAAAAAGTAACGAATGTAAATTAATTATTAAATTCTTTTTATAGGTCTTCCGTACCTTCGCATGTTGTCAGTTTAGTTTACATTATAATGTTCCTACTCGCCGTCGCAATTCATGGACGACATGTTGAATGGACTGCTCGATTAGACTTTTTATGGCAAATCCAAGTATGAAATCCCCTCATCCCAAAATTAATTAATTGTTGCTTTTTACTTAGGCGAATGAAGAAAAACGAGATATGGACGCTTTGCAGCATTCAAACAAAAGAATTCTGTTTAACCTCCTTCCATCTCATGTCGCCACCCATTTTCTTGATAATCAGTTCAGAAATAACATGGTAATTTTGTCAGCTCAGATTTTGTTTGGTTTTAGTCGCTTATGTTTGATTTTCGCTTGATAACTAATTGCCAACGTTTCGCCTGTGATCTCACACAGAGCACTGTTTCGCAGGAACTTTACCATCAAAGTTATTCTCGAGTTGGCGTCGTTTTTGCTTCAATTACCAACTACCATGAGTTTTATATGGAACTGGAAGGTAACAACCAAGGAGTTGAATGCCTTCGATTGCTCAACGAAATTATCGCGGACTTTGATGAAGTGAGTTTCATCTTTTGCTTCTTTTTTGTTTTAATTTTTGTTTTTCTTTGTTTAGTTATTAGGTGATGACAGGTTTCGAAGTATTGATAAAATAAAAACAGTTGGTTCGACATACATGGCGGCTGTTGGTTTGATGCCTGATCACCGCATAATCGAAAATGATGATCACAGTGCAGCATTTTATATGAGCCAACTTGTCGAATTTGTTTTTGCGATGAGAGACAAACTTATATGCATTAATGATAATTCGTACAATAATTTTATGCTGAGAGTTGGAATCAATATTGGACCTGTTGTCGCCGGCGTTATAGGTGCTCGGAAACCTCAGTACGACATTTGGGGCAACACCGTCAACGTGGCGAGTCGAATGGACTCGACAGGTCTTCCAAATCATACACAGGTACAAATAACTTTATTAGCGGATTTCCGGAGGAAAACAGGCTATTGAGGTGTTGCCTCACGGAAAATGAATAATAGAAACTTCAAAAGTTACTAGAGACTACGACCTCAAGGTTATGGAGACTGTGGCCTTGAGGTTATGGAGACTGTGGCCTCAAGGTTATGGACACAATCTCAAGGCTATGAAGACTGTGTCCTTGAGGTTATGGAGACCAAAAGTTATGTAAACTGTGACCACAAGGTTATGGACACTCTAACCTTGGGTTATGGAAAACTTCCTTTCTTCCTTTACTGTCTAAATTGCATTTTATTCGATTTTTGTAGGTTACAGAAGAAGTTTTTCAAGTGCTGAGGAACCATCCATATGAATTTCAATGCCGTGGGAAGGTCAAGGTTAAAGGCAAAGGAGAAATGACGACTTACTTTTTGACTGATAGAAAACAACCCGGGACAATTAGGGTGGAAGAACTTTCAAGTATAAGAGCAGGCGGGATGGGTAATATGTATGGAGGAGTGGCGACACCATTGGCGTTTTTGCAGCAGATTCCCGATCGAAGTAAATTATTGAGGGTTTCGCCACGACCTTTGGGACCGTCGCCGCAGCCGCAAGTTGATGAACCTCTTCTTCCTGTTCCTCCTCCAGTACCTGCTAGAAATAACTCGAGATATACTCCTCCTTGGCCTAGAAATGCGACAGCGATCATCCCTCCTCCGCCAACAGAGCCTCCACCTCCTGCTGTTAAGCCATACATGAAACCTTTACCAAAACCTCCAGTGAAATCAAAACAATGGACGCATCTTCAACGCCATTATAGCGAAGAAAGCCTCAATTCTGGTGTTCCATATTCGAGTCAAGCTCGTGTCCATTCTTCTGCGGATGAAATCAGTTCCATCAATCATTCACCGAGTATAAGCTCTTCAGATGAAAGCTACTCTAAAACGACAGATGCGAGTCCAAGCCCGTCGCCACCTCTTTTGTCTATACCGGATTCAAAGCAGTATCTTTATCCATCGGATATTCAAGTAAATCCCTGTTCTTCGCCTGAAACATCGCCCAAAACTTCTCATGATTACATTCCACCTTGTTATCTCGCTAACAACAATCCAGAAAGCATGAATTCATCGAGGAGTTTCTCTCCTGCCAAAAATGGGAATAACAACAGGGGGAGTAATCGCTCCAAACGGGAGTCGCCCCGAAACTTCAAGACTGGCTCTAGTTCAAGTTCGAAAAAGACGAATTCAGACAAAGCGGTTTCCGCTCCTTTGCCATCGACCGTTCAAAGCGAAACATGTGCCAGTTTCGAATACGCCAGAAAGCGTAAAAAGAACAACTCGTTGGAAAAAATTTCGAGGTCTGACTCGTCCAAAAAGGACAACTCGTCGCAGACTGATTTGAAAATGTCGACCCCCGAAAGCGAGCAGGACTTCGAAAAGCAGATCAGACGCCTCATCGAAGAACAGCAAGAGCTGAGCGAAATAAGGCAGCAGAAAACAGTGGAACGACGCGACGCAAGGTACGTACAACAGCAGAATTCTGTCGCACAAATCATGGACCTTGCAGCCAAACAACAACATCTTTTAGGCATTACTCATAATATCCATAATATGTGAGTTTTTATTTTATTTTTTATTTTATTATTTTTTTATTTACTAACCATTTTATCAGCCCATTTCTCCAGCCATAATCATACATTTGTGGTGATTCTTCTTTTGATGATTTCAGTGATGAAGAAGCTGCTGATACTGCTGCTCAGACTGATCCTATCAATGCAGAAGATTGGGATCAGACGGCAACATTTGAAGAAGAAGAGAAAAGAATTGCTGAAGAAGTGATGAAACAGGTTTGTTTTGCTTTATACCTATCGGGAAGGTTATTGGCTCTTTAGGAAGAAGAAGTGAGACGGTTGTTGGAAGAAGAGAACAGAGCGGGTGCCGAGCAAAGCGAGTGGAGCGACGAAGAGGCCGCTTCCGAGCCGCTTTTAGGCGATCGAGAAAGCACAGGCTATACGACAGACGATCCTGCTCTGGAGAACATTTCGATGATTCATGAGACGGGACTGACGGACGCGGAAGGTGCACTGAGTGATGTCAACTCAGTTTTCGAAGGTGGCGCTCACGATGAAGGAGACAACACGTCTTTGTCATCGCGAGCATCCTCTCGACTTCTCGATTCAGACGCTGTTCTCAGCCTCGACTCGCTCAGCGCTCTTTACGATTCGGAATATGACACCTGCTATCCTGATGATTACAGGTAAAATCACATCCTATAACTAAAACCATCACTGAGAGATCAGCGAGACCCCCCTCATTCGATTAGGGGCCTTCTCGACCTTAAGAGTGAAACAGTAAAAATAACTAAAATTTCAAATAGATTTCTTTACCCTTTTTGACTGCTTTAAGACAATTTTTGAACGTAATTACACCTTCAAATAGTTTAAGAATATTTTCAGAGTTTTTCAGACAGTTGTGAACGTTTTTAGGCCTTATAAGATGTTTTTAGACCATATTAGACCGTTTCAAATCGTTTTTAGACAGTTATAGACCATTAGACCAGACATTTGGTGGAGGCTAGGGAACTCTGCCCATACAGTTCAGTGATGGTTTTGAATACAAACATAAAATAACTCTCAACTGTTTTTATTTACTCGTCTTTTATTTTCCGCCAAACTTTCTTTTGAGTAAACAAAGACCCTAAAAGGATGACAACTGAAAATAAAGTTAAATGATTGGATAATTGTTGAATCCAATTCCACTCACATGATAGACTTGCCATTATGAAAAATGGTATGTAGGGGAATGTCTTGGAAATTTCATGTTCTTGATGGCTGAACTTCTGAATGATTGAATCCCACAATCCTGAATCGTCTACGATCGTTACTTCTTGGGTAAACGTTTTATGGACGAAACGGTTTACATGTAGAAAAACGGTAATCAAGAAATTTGAGACAATCCAATGGCCTATTGACTGAACAAAAATTAAACTTTGAATCTGTAGGAATGTGCTTACCTCTAACAAAGGGAGCAATTTTTTAAATAAATTTGATGAGTTTTTTGAGAAGGGTAATTTGTCCCATAAGTGGATGTTGAGGATAACAAGGGCCAATAAGGTGATGGCGACCGGGATGTGTTCGTAATGACCATTTTTGAGGTCGATCATCGTCTCGCAGAGTTCAACATTGGTCAAAATTTTGGCGGCTTCTTTCATGTATTCCATTATTGTTAATTTTTTTTTAATTTTTAATTTTGAACCATTTTATGCCACATGATATATTTTTATTTTTGAAGAGGAACCGGTTCGGAAACGAGTCCGATAAAAGGGCGAATGACCCCGTTGTCAGTCACGTCGCCGAAAAGAAGGAATTTCGAAGTTTATGAAAATTGGTCGAATTCGGCACCTAAGGACCTTCGTGAGTGATGTGACCCTCAGTTCACATTTTATGACCGAAGCACCATTTTCTTTTTCGAGAAAAGATCCTCCTTTGCATTTTGGGATAGAGACTAACTCACGAACTTCAAACCCTTTGATCCTCCATTAAATTTATTAACATTAGTTTGTATATTCACACTTTTAAGCAATTTGCACATTTTCACAGGCGATCCAAATATTTATTATTAAGTGGCCTGGGTTTTGCAATCCCTATAATCCTATTAGGCATTCGAAATTATGGAAATCGAGAGCAGCATGTTCAAGAGATTAGGGCGGCGGCCTCGCTCTCTGGCCGCAAAGGTCGAGGGTTCGATCTCCACACTAGTTCATTGAAGTTTTAATCAGTCTTAAAATAAGCTTCCCGGGACTATAAATTAGTTGTCTCTGCAACTTCAACCATGATTTTATAGCCTTTGTAACCCAAACCATGAGGTTATTATCTCTGTAACCTAAAGTGAACCTCGAGGATAGCCTCAGGACATGAAGCTGTCAAACATGTTTTTAAAATCTCCATGCCTAGCCTCTGTAACCTAATCCATTAGGGCATCTGAACCTTAAAATTTTAATAACTGGCTATTAATTTGCCGAGCCAATTTAATTTTTAAATGTCGTTCAAAACCGACAGTACAAGTATCCTCTGGGTAGTGTCCACTATCACCTCCTTACCCCCAAAAATCAACTTCTATCACTTCCTTATTTATTTAATTCTTGATGACCCTAGGCACTTATCCTCTTTTTTTCATCTTTCTAAACTTAAATAACTTTCACTCTCTTTTCTAACCTCAATATTATAACCTTTTATCTCCATTCTAACTTCAATAAGTAATATATTAACCTCACTCTCTTTCTTAACCTCTATATTATGTTATTTTACCATCAATCATCTACTTTCCGAGTAAAATTAAAATTGTTGTTGTTTCCAGGTATTATAACCGAGAGATCACCCCGGACATAACAAATTTGGCGAATATCCGGAGCGTCTCCGAAAGCATAACTCGAAATTTCGGCCAACCACGCTCCGAAACGGATTCCGACATTTAAATTTAATTTCTGCATCGAATTTAGTCTTTAAATTGGATAGAATTCTCAAGTACTTAAGTTTATTTTATTTTAAATTCTTTCTCATTTATGGCCTAATTTTCATCACATGTTCGTATTTATTTTATAGTTCCGGTGCTTTATTTGTAAATAGCTTCATGTACATAGTTAGATTTAAAGTAGCTCTCGCTTATTTCGCATTTCGTGCGACATTTTAAAAAATGCGTGCAATTACACAAGTACTTTTTCTACGGGCACTTTTTTTCACTTGTGATATAAAAATTTTTTTTTCGGGTGCCAAGAGTCTAGAATCTTTTTTTCTTTTTTACCTCGATCGAGGCAATGTTATGTGTCATAATATAGATATTTATATTATACTTAAGCTTTAGAGATTATTACTTATTAATAGTTTATAATTGTATTTAAAAAAATTAATTTAAAAATGGGAGCGGAAGTGTTTGTTGGACTGATCGACTGTTTCCGTCAAGACACTCTTCTACCCTAAAAGCAAGGAAAATATTGAGAACCTCATTTAAATTATGTAATTGTTACAAACTTTAAATAAACTGTGTTATTTTTTTTCATTGCCTTTTTAGTTTCTAAATTCTTGTTTAACCCTCAGGTTTCACCAGTGATCCTTCAGATCAACATGAGCACTGAAAGTGAAAGAACCATTGTGGAAAAACATTTTAATAAAATAAATAACAAAATATGATGACTTTTGTACAGGAGAAAAAAAAAATGATAAAAGGGAAAGTGGAAAATAAAAAAAATCAATGATTCGGGTGGCACTCATTCGGTTTTCAATTCCTTCATCAAAATGAGAAGCTCTTCTTCGTATTCGCACTTTTTCGCAATTTTGTCGAGTTGGTCTTTTTGAGGGTTTTTCAATTCTTTGCTCTCGATTTGGACTTCAAGGGCGGCGATTTCTTTGAGCTTCTTTCGGAGGTTCCTTAGCCGATTTGAGGGGTTCGGAGGTTGAGGTTCGGCGGGTTTCGCGACTACCGGTTTAGGGGCGGTACTGTCTGATTTTTTCTTCTTTTTCTTTTTTCCTTCTGTAAATTAAGATTAGAATCATAAGGCTTGAACGAAATATAGAATACCTTCATTGTTCGTCTCGGCTTCAAGCTTAGCGATCATTGCTTCTCCCATTCCCGGCGGGTATTTTGGCTTCATCTCGGCAAGTATTCGTCCTTTGCTTTGATACAATGGGACCTCGTCTTGCGGAACGTAACCTTCTTTGATTCGAATCGGTTTTCTCCAGGTACCATCCGGACGTTGCGTCGGAGGTAAAACTGTTCCAGCTTTTGGTGCCATCTCTCCCGGTTTGGGGAGACTAGTTGTGCGAGAAGCTTCAAATTAGAACAACCATCAAAACCACAAAAACAAAGGAAATATGTCAATTTTTGTTAAAATGAGCTAGCCCTAGGACTATGGGTGGTGAAGCGATGGCAACTGAAGAAAAAGTTGATGGATACTATAACGAATGGGAGGCAAATACAATGCCTAATTTCGCTAATGCAAATTACAATGGATGATGAGAGCTGATGTCATGGGTTATGGGTAGCAATGCAAAGCAAGATGGGTATGGCAGACTCAATGTGTGATGGGCGATGGCTAATATGACGAAGCATGTAGGGCCGTAATGCATATAATAATCTACCTAAAAAGATTGTTGAGATCCGCAAAAACACTTATGGACATTCTTGTCTCAAAATGGGTGAAATGATCTCATTTTAATTTAGGACTAAGACCATTTTTTGCTTTAAAAAATTAATAAAGCAAAACACAATGCAGAGTCCACAGAGTTCTCCATCAAATGACACAAAGTTTAGTCTTTAAAAAACATTGAGGTGACCGAAGGATCGGATATACCAATGACTGGGTACCACAGAAATGCATACAGTTTACTGGCACAAAAAATGATTTTATTTAAGAAAATGAGCTCGTATGATTTCTTAAGTAAATTTTAGCAGATTTTTCTTTCTATTTATGTATATTGGCCTTGCTAAGGCATTGGCCACATCTGCATTGTGAACTTTTGCTGTTAAATTATTGTTGAGATCCGCAAAAACATTTATAATCATACTAGTGCTAAAATGGGTGAAATGATCTCATTTAATTTAGGACTTAAACCATTTTTGCTTTAGAATATCCATAAAACAAAATTTTTAATGCCAAGTCCATCAAAATGACGGAAATAATTTTTAGAGCGAAACGTGCACTGAATGAGCTTACCTGTCGCGTTTCTAGCTAAACGCGTAGCCGACATTATAACTATTATTTATATAATTTAACCAATATGAAATAACAAAAAAAAAAAATTAAAACTGCATCAGTTAAAAGAATAATAATAAATTACAGGAAATGTGTGTTTTTGTTCAAATCAAATCGTTTATTTCATAGAGGAGGTTATAAATTACAGTACTAACAGTAGGTTTATACACCAATGTTGCCAACTTAAATCATTTTCAATGAAGAGTCTTTACAGATTTGATAGATTTGTTGATTAACAAAATAAAGTTAAATAAAGCTATAGAACATAAAACCATATAAAACTATAAAAGCTTTTTGATCATTCACGCTGCTCTTGTAGATTCGGTTGTGGTTGCTCTCAGGGTTGCTCTTTTGTATCAGCTACTTACCGCTGCTTTTTTATTTTCATCTTTCTTCTGTGAGTGTGTTGATAGTTGGTAGTGGGGGGGACTTCCCGATGACCGGATTCCTCCCACTTTCCCGGCCGCCACGAGAAGAGGGCCGGACGCGTTTTTTCAGTTTTGTTTTCCGAAGAATCCAGTGAAGGTGCGGGCCACTGCCGAGGAAGAAGAAAAAAGCCGGAACGCTTTTTCAAAACTTAAGTTCCGTCGTTTGAAATTTCGGTCGCGATGGCAACTCAAGAAGAGGTCGGGATACGGGATTTCGTCCTTTTGGACGAAATAACGATGCCCAAATTCATGGACAATTTGAAAAAAAGGTTTGTTTATTTGCGGATTTTTATTGTTAAACGTGTCGATAGTCAAATATCGATTTGCATATCGGGCGGTCTTTTTTGAATCAAAAATATCAACAAGTGTCAATTTTGTGACCGTTACTATGGATACGGTAACCATAGATACAGTTGTTATAGTTACACGTCGTATTTATGACCAATATTTTGACCTTCTCTGATTTTGGACCTCCGATTAGCTCACCCACTATGTGGTTGATTATGATAATTCGGTAACGACACACCTTTTGGGCTTTCAAACAATCATCCTGTGACTAATATTTCAGTTGCATCAGATTAAATGACGTCATCCGAGAAAAATTGAGCATTTTTAAGTATTTATCGTTGTCTAAAGAAGTTCTTGGGGTTGTGTCATCTGTGTCAGGGACCCTCATGAACACCTGTTGATTTATCTGAACTTTACCTTGCCCATTGACCATTGTCAATACAAGTTTTCAATTGGACGGGGAAAAAAATTAATTTAAAAATCTTTCAGTTGGATTTAGGCCTAAATATGGACGCTGACCGAATATTTCAATATTGGCAATAATTCGCGTGATACCTAATGGCACTAGAAATTATTCTAAGTACATACAAATTCAATTTGACCAATAGGACCTTTTCTCTCATCGCTGTCAAAGAATTGCTTCAATTATTGGTATTAGTCCAAGCGAATTGGCATTTTAGGTCAAAATAAAATGCAAAAAGCAGATTTTTTTCTTTTATTGGGATCTTTGAAATCTTTCTGCTAAATTTTTCGGAGCAAAAAAAAAAAAAACCATGGCAATTTTTCATTTTTTTCCCTCAAAACTTCTGAAACATTAATTAATGCGAAAAGTCACTAGCCAAGCTTATAAAATCTCACCTAAAAATTAAGCCCAGCCGCTTATTGGCCTCTGTAGAGTCCAATACATACATGGATCCTGAGATATAGGACACTTAGCTGAACAGTTTACATATTTGGCAAAATATACATAAGCCATTCGAGTCTAAACTTAACTTGTTTTTAAGCTAATCAACTAAAGAACATTTTGCCACAAGTCTGAGTCCTCCATCATTCATGGTTCAGGAATGGTTGGTTTCGAATTTTTGCGCGTTTTGGAAAATGTCTCATTTTACCATCATTCCTAAGAACTCAGCGCCCCAAATTACGTATTCATGAGAATTTGCTGTCCTTAAAAAACCTCTTTTCACGTATTTATGCATGCTATACTGACTTCTGTTTTCATTTTCTAAGTTATAAACTGCGGCATAAAATTAACATAAAACCAACATAAACTTGAGGATTCCGGGAGTATTACGAAAGAAAGAAAGAAAAAAAAAATCATAGAATATATTTTTAAGGGCTGCCGTGGGCGTTAAATTGTCATAAATGTTGTCACTAAGTGTCGGATTCTGTGTGCTTCTGAAAGGTGACGTCGTAAATATTAAAATCCTCGGTACCCTGGTTATAAAAAAAAATATTATTATCACTCGTTTTAAAAACAACAATGTAACCGACTCGGGAAAAGCTGTTTAGCCATAAAATTATCTAACTTCACGGGTTCTGCTTCTCTGGAATTTTATTTTTGATGCTTTTACCCACGCGTAGATTTCGGCTCGAATATTGAAATTTTTTCATAAAAGCACTTCCTCTATTATAAACTCCATAAACCAGACCACATACAAGTTATACACGATCATAGCCCATACTAATTCAATTGAAAAACGACAAAACTTTCAAGAAGACGTAAATTGTGGGGCTGTTTATTCAGGATATAAATTAAACCTCACGTCTACTTTATTTTTGGAAGGTTATGCCTTCTTATTGCATTTTCTCGGTTATTTTTAAAGTGAAAACATTATTCACGACGACAACACACAGAAATTGTGCAAGAACTCCTGCGTTCTAGGTCTAGAAAGTGTCCTTTCACCCTCCCAAGGCATTTTTAGGAACGACTCAAAAGCCAAAACTACCGCCATAAATTTCGTTACATAAAAAATTATAAGGGGACCATAAAAGAGCTTATTTCCCATTTTCGGCTTTTTTTTTCTCGTTGAAAGGGATTGTGTAAGTTCGAGAAGTTTGATAACGAATTATATTGCTTTAATGAGTAATAAAATTAGAAAATTATGGTAGTTTTTGCGTCATTTTTGCCCTTGCAATCAGCTATGACTCTTGGCGATTTATCTTTCTAAAAAAAGTAATAAAATGAGTGAAATATTATAAAAACTTGACATTGAAATTTCTCGGAAACCGATGAGTCAGACGTCACTAAAATTTAAGTGTGGCGAAAGTCATTACGTGGGCAATTTTGTTCGAAAAATTTCTTAAGTTCACTTCCTAATTCACTTTCGTTTAGTTCCTACATAATCATAGAGCGTATAAAAGGCTAATTTGTTCTTCTGACGGGATTATCTACGTCTTTTTTCAAATTACAAATTAAGAGAGAGTTTAATTTATAATTTTAGCGTAAAACAAACTAGAAGACTACTGAGTTAGCCCAAGCGAAGTAGGCTCAAAGAGAAGGCGTACCTAGACTGAAATGTTTGGTACCCAAGGTTTGACTTTGTAGATGTGTTTGGACTAGTCTGGGGGTTAACATATCAACACCCTAAGCATAGGGAGGGGGCGTATTAAATGTCAAATTTTTAGTTTTTCACCTATATCTCGAAAACCGTAGGTCGTAGGCGAAAAGATTTTTAGTACAAAATTAAAGGTGATTAAATGTCCTATAATTTTGAGCTGATACGATTTTTTGTAGGACCAAACGTATCGGAGCTACGAGGTTGCAAAAAAAAACCATGGTTATCTATTTTGACCTCTGAAGGACAGAAGACGTCATCTAACCGATCTTGAAAATCGGTCTACCATTTTTTTCCCCCCCAACTTGATACATTAAAAGTTTTTGGTTTCATGCTTTTTTTGTAGGAACTTACGCAGTTCCGTAATTATTATCGTTGCATTTCCCACATTTTATCATCTTTTTCAATCGTAATAGAAATCATTGATATTCTAATAAGTTTTTATGTGTAGTAATATCCGAGTCCAATTATTTTTATAATTATGAAATCGTAGCGGGTAAAGGTTGCGGCCTAGTTGAAATGTCAGGTCGAATATGGAATGGAAAGGACGGAAGGTTTTTAGGTATATTTTTGGTTCATATACACGTTAATTTCATTAGCGGTGAAGCCACATTCATTCTGTATTTAGACGGCGGAAGTGATAAAGTTGAGGGGGAAAAAAACTAAAATAAACGCATCGTGAGATCTGCTTTCCTCAAATGGACAAAACAGGCTCTTCTCTCGTGGTTATATTGAGCTTTTTCCTCCTTTTGTTCAGTGCATTGTACTTGGGGAAACCGATATGTCACATTCAGTGACTCCGACCTTTTTTCCCTTTTGTGTTCTTGAGGAACCAAAGCAAATGACTTATGCTTTTGGGGAAAGCATAATTGTTAATCGTTTTAACCCAATTGTTAGCAACCCAGTTGTTTTTTCGGAGCACGATATCATGAGTGGACCATTTTTCACCGATTACATATATCGTTATATCACTTATACTGTGGGGAAGCTATTTTCAGAAGCTTGTCAAAATTTTTGAATGTTATGGACTTGACCGCGATTTCTGGAGTGTACTTTTAAACTTCCGGTAGCTTCCACAACTTTTGACCGATTGAGTCGATTCAGTTACCGTTAAAGCTCTTTAAAATAGTTTTCCTATGGTATAAATATCAATAAAATCCATAGGAAATTGTGGAACTTGTTGATATAAGTTCAAAAAGCGATTTAGATGATCCATTATTTTTGTATCATTTTTTGTTTCCTGTTTGAAAACAAATTACACTCCCGATGTGTGGGAAAAAACGCTCAAAAAGTTATAAAATACTAGTGTCCTCCAGATGTGGTGCAACGAATAAAAAGAGAAGAATTCTTGATTGTTTCCTCTGGGTCATCAAAGTTCACGTCTCCGAGAGTTAGGCTTGTTTTAAATGCACAGCGCATACTTAAAGGACATTGGCCTAAAAAAAGGAAGAACCCCGCACCTGGAATTTAAACACAAAATCCCCTAGGCTCCAAAGAGGAAAAATGGTCGGAAAAAGCATCTGTGGGAACGAATTGATCGTGAGAATGCATCGTGAAGAGAGGAAAGGAAGAAAGAATAAAAAAGAAGAAAAATCTCAAAGGACTTTCACACATGACCGAGGAACTCAATTAAACCTTGGAAATTCGTGATTTTTTACTTTCTCAACCAAAACATAAACAATTAGAGCCTAAATCGGATTTTTCACTTTAATGGAAAATCTTCCTCTTCCTTCCGATCCGATCCCAGAGAAGGTTTTTTTCGATTCACTCTAGAAAACCAACTTTCCAAAGCTGTCAACTCAGCTCCCTGTGGACCGATCGACTTGAAATTTTCAGGGCATTAGAACTGTGCCGATCGATCTAGAAGCGGTTTAATAAGCTCTAAAAATGCAAAGTTAAAATTTGGATGTTTGAATTGAATTGTTAAGTAAAGAAATGCGGATGCTGCACAGACGATCGACTTCTCGTGAAAGTGAATTATGTTTTTCTCACGGAACACACAGCTATCTATCATCATAAAGCTAATCCTTGAAGTTTATAGTTCCCCATTTTCAAAACCTTCAAGATTTTATTTTTGTTTCTTTTGTTTCAGATTCAATGCCGGGCACATTTACACATATATTGGAGAGGTTTGCGTTTCAGTCAATCCCTACAGGACGTTGAATATTTACGGACCTGAAATAATCCAGAAATATAAAGGTAAGGGGTTCGATTAGGCACGTTTTCTATGATAATTTGATGTCCAGGTGCGCGAAAACAATACGGCCTTTTAGTCATCGAGATTAGTCAGAGTCAATAAAAATTGTCGACGTTTATAAATTATTCATTTTTCTAAAATTTAAATAAATAAACGCGATTTAGGACGAATCGATAATCTCTTGAAATAGTGAAATGACTCATTCGTGTTCCCTTTATCAAGAACCATGCAAATTAACGTTAGTGCCTATTTTGGTTTTATTTTTTTTATTACAAAGGCAACGCATGACATTAAAGAAAAAAAAAACACAATTTAGCAATATCGTGATAAAAATTGTTGAAATAGGCGGGAATTTTCTAAGGTTTTTGTGGCAATAATGAATGATCATTCATTCTTCTTGCTCCGTCGAGCGCACAGACCTTTTTTAAATCGCCTGTGACGTCATATTAATGTGTTCTCATTACGTCACTCATATTTAAGGAACAAAATCTGTCTTTGCTTCTGAGGTGGGAGATGATAGGGGATAGAACTTCTTGTTCTTAAATTAAAAACGTTTATCGACACGAAGGGTTGTTTTCTCCTCATTTTTGACCTTTACAAAGGTCGTTATAGAAATTTTTCTTTTCTTCAATACACCTTTAACTAGAACAAGGGACGTCCTTGATTTCTTTGTCTAACCGAGGTTGATCGATGAAAAGAAAACAAACAAACAAAATCGAGATTCGACAAAAAAGAGAAGAATCCATGATTTTAAGTGTCAATCGATGAAAAGAAAACAAACAAAAAAAATCGAGATTCGACAAAAAAGAGAAGAATCCATGATTTTAAGTGTCAACTCAAGGAATTAACGGAAAAGTACGAATTTAGAATTTAAAAAAAATCGAGGGTCGACACTTCTCGAAATCTAAGAAGATAAATCAAAGATAGCAATATTTGTCCAACTCTTCATTTTCCAATGACAGTCGATATTTGACCTAAATTTTCACAAAATGAAAACTAAAAAATAGTTAGCGGGAAAACAAATTGATACAGTTAAAAAGAGAAAAAAATCTGGTCTTGCTCCCAGGAAAGGTCAAAGGTGACTCTCTTGTCCAAGTCCTCTCCAAAAAGTGTCTTACTCGTCTGGAACGATCAAACTCTTCTCCCAAAAGTGTCTATTTCGTCTAAAAGGGTCAAAGTCCACTTGAGGGAATTTATTTCCATCAGAATAAAAAGCTTCTGTCGTCAATTAAGGGGTCACAAGTCCTCGCAAAAGTCTGTCCCTCTTCTAAAATTAAATCGAATTCCTCTTGCTAGTCCCAGAAAAATGGCGGAACTTTTATGTTTTAGCCCAACTTTTGGGGCCACGGGCTATCGGCAATAAAACACCGGTTCCCATTGATCACCAATAAGCATTGTCGGTGGGTTCGGATCACGGTCCTCTAGTCTGCCCTCCTATCCCAGGGGGGTGAGGCAAAGGACCTCTTATAATACAAAATGTGAGAAAAAGAGGTTTAAAAGAAATGCAATTCTTTCAGAAAATCTACCTAAAAAAAACTTTTGTTGAAGTCCTCCCGAAAGCTGCTTCTGATACCTACCGAACTAATGAAACTTGCCGTAAAATAAAATTTTTTTTTAAAACTAGTAGCGTTTCTAATGGCTTATTTTATTCAATTCAAAAGCTAGACCATTAAACAGAAAATACAATAGATAGGATTTTAGTCTTCCTCTGACATTTCAGTAATTTACTCTTTCCCGTTGATATGTGAGGGCGAGGGCCGTCAGTTTTACCATTGTACTCACTATTATCAATTAGTTTCACGTTTACCGAGTTATTACAAATTGGAAATTAAATTTTCGGTGTTTTTTATGAGGGAAGGTGGATTTTGGGTTGTTCAAAGTTTCAAGGATAAGTTGGAAGAGCGTCATTTCCTTCTGAGTCATTTCGAAAACAGAGATTATCTTGTAAACTCGTTTTTAGTGACCTCATGAGCAATTTGCTAAACTAGATCGGTTTAATGAAGCAAAAAACTGTACGATGCTGCATTGGAATGATGACTATGCACATAATCTCTTTTTCTTATTTTGTCTGAAGCTGCCATGGAACTTTTTCCTGCAATTTCTGCCTTTGAATTGGCAATGCTTTTAGTATTTTTAAGTCGGTTTCAATTTGAATGATAGAACAATGAAGATTCGTCCGGTTGGGGTAAAAGAGCCGTTATCTTCCTTTTGTTTTCCTGCACTAACTCCAACTTCCTATTTTAATTCCGTCACGTTTCAAGCATTACGAGTACAATACTAAAATGTTTGACTTTTTGCATAAGAAGAAAAATTTGTGAAAGTTTTATGAAAAATTACATGACGTCCTGTGTCTGTTCCAGGTCGTGAGATGTTTGAGAATCCTCCTCATATATTTGCGATAGCAGACAGTGCTCATAAGGCGATGAAACAGCAAGGGCGTGACACGTGTGTTGTCATCAGCGGAGAATCGGGAAGTGGGAAAACGGAAGCATCGAAGATCATCATGAAATATATCGCTGCAGTTACTAATATAAGTCAAAGGCAGGAGATCGAAAGAGTCAAAAATGTTTTGCTTCAATCGAATGCGATCCTTGAAGCTTTCGGTAATGCCAAAACGAACCGAAACGACAATTCTTCACGTTTTGGCAAATACATGGACATCCATTTCGATTTCAAAGGTGACCCCATCGGCGGCCATATAAGCAACTACTTGCTGGAAAAGTCTCGAGTCATCAAGCAACAAACGGGCGAAAGGAACTTCCATAGTTTCTACCAAGTCCTTTCCGCTTGTAAAAACCCGGATATGAAAATGCTCGAGTTGAATGGAGATCCGAAAAGTTATTTTTATACGAGTCAAGGTTCGAGCAGTGTAACCGATAGCGACAGAGCGAACCATCGTGCGACGATCGCTTCGTGCAAAACTCTTGGATTCACAGCAACAGAAATCGACACATTATGGAGAGTCGTTGCTGCTGTTCTGCATCTCGTAAGTTTCACCATTTTTCAATCATAATACATAAACCTATTTATTTTAGGGGAATATAAAATTTGAAGTAGATCCGAATTCCGAAGGGGTCAAAGTTGCTGGGACTAGTACCAAAATTGTCAGCAGGCTGCTTCAAGTGACCGAGACTGAATTGTGTACTGCATTGACTGAAAGAGTTATTGCAGCACGAGGAGAAGTGGTACAAAAAACTCATACGATAACACAAGCTGAGTACGGACGTGATGCGTTAGCTAAAGCTGTGTACGATCGTCTTTTCACATGGATTGTACAAAAAGTGAACTCAGCGATTGAAGTCCAGGGATCTTACCGTGCGACATTGATCGGCGTGTTGGACATCTACGGCTTCGAAGTTTTCGACAACAATAACTTCGAACAACTTTGTATCAACTACTGCAACGAAAAACTCCAGCAGCTATTCATAGAACTAGTGCTCAAGCAAGAACAAGAAGAATACTTCAAAGAAGGCATCGAATGGCAAAACGTCGATTATTTCAACAATCAAATCATATGCGAGTTGGTCGAAAGGCCTCATCAAGGGATTTTTTCAATCATGGACGAGGCATGTCTTAACGTCGGAAAAGTCGACGATGAAATGCTTCTTGAAGCGATGGACAAAAAATTAGACAAACACAAACATTATATGAGTCGACAGATCAACCCATTGGACAAACTTCTCAAACATAAAACTCAATTTAGAATAGTGTAAGTTCATTTGTCACTAAAATGACACCTGCAGGCATCATTCTAGAGGTCTTAAGATCAATTCTGACTGCCCCTGCAGTTCTTCCAGCTTCTCTCTTAAATTTTGATATATTTTAGGCATTATGCGGGTGACGTCGTGTATAATATTGAAGGATTTCTTGATAAAAATAAGGATACCTTATTTCAAGATATGAAGCGACTTTTGTATAGCTCAAGCAATTCCATCATTGCATCGATGTGGCCTGAAGGTGCCATGGACATCACAAAAGTAATTTTTTAAATTCATCGTTTTATATCATTTAAAGAAAACGTTTTAGACGACAAAACGACCATTGACGGCTGGAACTTTGTTTAAAAATTCGATGATTGCTTTGGTGAAGACGTTAGGAAGCAAAGAGCCGTTTTATATTCGCTGCATCAAACCAAACGAACATAAATCCCCAACTGGGATTAATGATGAAAGAGTCGAGCATCAAGTTCGTTATTTAGGTCTTCTCGAGAATGTAAGAGTACGCAGAGCTGGTTTCGCACACAGACATCGCTATGACCTTTTCCTCAAACGGTACAAAATGATATCGCAGTTTACTTGGCCCAACTTCCATTCCGGGACTCCACGAGACGGAACCCGATTTCTAATTGACGACAAAGGATTCACCAACGACGTCAAATACGGGAAAACAAAACTTTTCATCAAATCTCCTGCTACACTGTTCAAACTTGAAAAAGTAAGATCGGTTTTATTTCTTTTCTTTATTCAAAAATTTTTTTAGATGAGAGATGATTTGATCCCTAATATAGTGATACTGCTCCAAAAACAATGGAGAGGTGCTCTGTGCAGGATTCGCTACAGAAAAATGAAGGCTGCGCTTAAAATAATGGAATGCTATCGACGATTTAAAATGCGACATTATGTCAACCAGCTTGCTTATACATTCAAGTATGTTCTCTGAGAGGGGCAGCATTTCCCGGTCTATTGGGGAACCCTCTAGTACCCTAGAGACTTCACAAACACCACATATCCCCCACCTTACCGTGCTTCATTCCATTGAGCTATCAGGAAAATAACGAATTTTATTTTTAGGAGTGCTAAAAGTTTGAAAGACTACGGAAAATCCTTGAGATGGCCGAACCCCCCAACAGGGGTCAAACACATCGAGCCCTTCTTGCGGAAAATGTACGACCGCTGGCGCGCCTCCATGATACTCAAGCCATATCCGAGAAGCGAATGGCAGCAACTTCGAATGAAGATTTCCGCCGCTTGCGTCCTCAAAGGGAAACGTGCCACATGGGGACAAGAAAGAAAATGGGAAGGCAACTATTTAGGCAACTCGTCAGAAAATCCATCCGTCGACATTTACAACACAAGCATCCGCAACCTCAAAAACAGCGACCACTTTCAACGAGTAAGCTCCCCTCAAGCATAAATAAAAGTCAACATTAAATTTTCAGATCCTCTTTTCTTGTTATATAACAAAAACAAATAGGTTCAACAAATGTGCTGAAAGAGCCATTTTGATAACGGAACACTCAATTTATAAGCTGGATATAAACAAATTTAAACCTATGAGAAACGGGATGCCTATTCAAGAAGTAAGTATCATGTACTCAGGGGCGGACTGGCCCGGAGGGGGCAGGTGGACCCGCTCCCCCCGAGAATACATAGCCGCGGCGCGGCGCCCCCCGGGTTATTTTTATTTATTTTATTTATTTATTTATTTTATTTTTTTGGCAAATATTCCCCAAAATTAGTGAAAAACCTCAAAATCAACATTAGTAAAGCCTAATTTTCGTCAAAAAAAACCTCGAAATCAACATTTATGAAGCCTTATTTTCGTCCCAAAACCTCAAAATCAACATTTAAAAAGCCTAAATTTCTTCAAAACACCTCAAAATCAACATTAATAAAGCCAAATTATCGTAAAAAAACATCAAAATCAACATTTGTAAAGCCTAATTTCCGTCAAAAAACGTCGAAATCAACACTTATGAAGCCTAATTGCCGACCAAAAACCTCAAAATCTACATTTAAAAAGCCTACTTTTCGTAAAAAAAAACTTCATAATCAACATTTATAAAGCCAAATCTTCGTGAAAAACCTCATAACCAACATTTGTTAGGCCCAATTTTGGTCAAAAAACCTCGAAATCAACATTTATGAAGCCTAATTTTCGTCCAAAAACCTCAAAACCAACATTTGTAAAGCCCAAATTTTCGTCAAAAACCTCAAAATCAACATTTTTAAAGCCTAATTTTCGTCAAAAAAAAACTCAAAATCAACATTTATAAAGCCAAATCTTCGTGAAAAACCTCAAAACCAACATCTGTAAAGCCCAAATTTTCGCCAAAAACCTCAGAATCAACATTTTTAAAGCCAAATTTTCGTCAAAAAACCTCAAAATCAACATTTTTAAAGCCCAGTTTGGGTCAAAAAACCTTGAAATCAACATTTATGAAGCCTAATTTTCGTCATAAAACTTCAAAATCAACATTTAAAAAGCCAAATTTTCGTCCAAAACCTCAAAATCAACATTTTTAGAGCCTAATTTTCGTCAAAAAACCCCACAAAATCAACATGTATGATGCCTAATTTTCGTCAAAAACCTCATAATCAACAGTTATCAATGCGTAATTTTCAGAATTGAAAAAGTTGTTTCCTAAGTTTTCCAGAAAATAGCAATTTTCTGCGCTCCCCCCCATCCACGGGCGCCCCCTCAACTGAAAACCCACCCACACCCTAAGGTCCCAGTCCGCCCCTGCATGTACTTCTATTGTATTTTAATTATTTTGATTAGATAACGGGATTAAGCGTGAGTCCAGGAAGAGACCAACTTGTCGTCATTCATACCAACAAAGGGAACGATTTGGTCGTAACATTGAACACAAATGAAGATCGTGTTGGTGAACTTGTCGGAGCATTATGTACACGATACTTCCAGTAAGTTTCAAAACATAACCTTAACTTCATAACCTCAAACTTCATAACCTCAAACTTTCTCAGGTTACGAGGGAGCGATTTAAGAGTGAATGTCGCTGCGAAATTCCATTGCATGCTCGGCAACAAAAGTCGCCCTCTTAGAGTAGAAGTCGCTCAGGATGCAAGCCTCGCTAGTTTTAAAAAAGACACTTCGAACAACGGAATCGTCTACGCCCTCCCTCCGAAATTTGCCTTAAAATCACAATAAAGGTCTCTCTTTTTACTTAACGAGATCTCCGCAGTGACTTAAAAAGTGCCTAAACATTGTTTTTTTTATCATTCATGTGATATCAGGTTTTCATTTTGTTGCCATATCTTTGCAGTTAATTTATCGAATATTTTAATGTCTAGTCATGAAGACTTAAAAAAAATGAAATTTCTTATGCTAATTCATAGAATTGAGTTAAAAAGGATATTCATTCATCTCCCTCAGGGCTGATCAACTTGAAATTTTGCTCGGCTTTTGTTTTATAAGAAAAATTACCTGAAAAATTTAAGCTGGCAAGGACCATTGTGAGCTGAGAGATTTGACAGTCCAGTCACTCAAAACTTTTGTAAATCACCGTTTTAAAATTGGAAAGACTTCCCATGGCAATTTGTTATTGATTAATTTAAATTGTTTTAAAAATGATGGTGCTTATTTGGACATAACGATGTTACAAAGGGCAATTTTATTTTAGGCTTTTACTAAATATTTGTACTTTTGATAATATACGTATGCTTCATTTACTTGGCCTAAAAATTATTTGAATGATACTCAATATCCCCTGTAACCTCAGGGCCCATGGCCACTAACCCTTGAAAAGGGTTCTTTTTTGGAGATTACAGATTATTATTATTACAGACAAGAATAGGACTTTTTGATGTGATATTGGGGGAGGGGGGGGGGAATCACACTGGTCAGAACATCAAATCTAGGTGGACATGGCCCATTAATGGCCACAAAAATCAATTACCAATTAAGTAATAATAATAATAATTTATTAATCTAATTATTACTCTTTTAGGCCTGGTCTGGGGCCTAAATGGAATCTCGTGATTTTCTTGTAACCTTAAGGTTTGAGATGGTTGAAAATCGTGATGGGAATGTCTGATGAACCGCAGACCGTGTTAAGAACGGTTTAAATCATGGAAGATGTTCTGTGACCTACGTTAAGGGGCCTAAATGGAATTTCGTGATTTCTTTGATACCGGAAAGTTTGAGATGGCTATTATGGCCCGAGGACCACAGTAGAAGACAGTTGAAATCGCCTAAGCGGTTCTGGGACTCTCCTGAGGGACTGGGGCGGGAAACTAGGACATCAAGGCAAACTAGGCCGGGGGGGGGAACTAGGACATCAAAGATAGGCTTAGGGAAGGCCTTTCCGGAGGAAATCCGCTGCTTCTTGAGGCTGCCTCAATGGGGGCATTTCATTGATTTTTTGACTTCGAATTTTGATTTGATGTTTTCACCAGTAGGTGAGATGACAAAGAAGATGAAGTTTTGGGGCTTGAATGTTGACTCAATAGGGTGTGTTTTCTCTATGGTAAGTACATACCTAACTGGTAACTATCAGAAAACCATAAGTTAGTTTGGAGGATGGGCACAAATCCAAAAAAAAACTTGAATAAAACTAATATGTAATAATTTAATTTTTTATAAAATTAATTCCTGAATTGGTAATATCATAATTGAATGAGAGCCTTTCATTTTGTTTCTGAACGATGGCAACTTTGTTTTTGAGTTCAACGATGGTGTTTAAATCAATCAAATCGTGAACGTTAGAGCTTTCGATATTGAGTTTTTTGGATTTAAAGCATTCAGGTCTAGTATAAATGAAGGTGACGTCGAAATCTTTGATCGGTCGACAAATCCGTTGGACGACTTTCGAAACGTAGACGTTCATGCGTTTGAATCCCAGATTATCCTGCCAATAAAATGCAGAAATAGGATCGACCACGATAAGTGCGACGTTTGAATTCTGCGACAAAAAATATTTCAAAGATTCTGCAGTTGCGAAGAGCATTGTCGAGTCGTAGATGTCGATAACGTGAAGGTTTTCTCGATTTTCGGTCCAAGGGACGTTGAACTGATTGTCCGTATTAAGGTAAACGACGTCGATTTTTAAATTGAGAACCTCTTTTACGATCTGGAGGACCAACTTGGATTTGCCTGAGCCGGACTCGCCGCTGATTTCGACGATTTCTTTTTTCGAAAGTCCTTCGCGAAAAAGGTCTATTAGAACCGTATTTAATTTTGGACGCTTTTGCAGTCGGGAAAGAAGCTGGAGGGCATTTTCACAGTTGGAGTTTACGTCGGATTCCATAATTAAGATTTATACCTTGGATGAGTCAATAAAGCTAAACAAATAACAATCAACAAGTTGGTTATAACTCACGAGCCTGCACGAGCCATGACTGATAAGTGATAAGGGTATGAATTGGCCAATCAGAACACTAAGATTTCCCTCTAAAACTTGAAAGCTGAAAAGGCGCCGCCTTGTACAGGTGTAAGTAATTTATATACCTAAGTTGGAAATGTTGGAATTTTGTCTGTAGGCACATCCAGACGCTCTGTTTGCACAATTTTTTTGTGTGCACAGTTCAAAACGTTACAGATAAAACGATGAGTGTAGACTGGAAAACTGTACGTATTTGACAGATATCTACGTCAGACAAAAGCCTCGAGGCAGCCTCGAGAAGCAGCGGATTTCCTCCGGAAAGGCCTTCCCAAATCCTATCTTTGATATCTTCAACCCCCCCCCCTCAAAAACTGTTCATCGCCTCACAATTTTTTTATTTATTTTACATTGAGTCGAGTTTCAATTCAAACCACGTGATTTTCCCCGCCAAATTTTAAAATTTTCATTTCATTTCCACCCATAGAATAAGTACGTGCGAGTGCGTTGCAAGCTCAATTAACGGATTCTTTGACTCAGGAGATGACCCTGAGCGATTTTTGAGCGATTCCCCCCTTTATGTAGTTACCGAGAAAATCAAGTATTGCACTTAAGCCCCTAAGCAAAGTACCAGAACTATTGTTCCGATTTAAGCCATTTTCAATAGGTTTCCTTCTCAATTTTTTCAGGCCCTAAATACCGAGTTTCATCAACCTCATACAAAAATTGCTCCAGTTATGCGATGAACATGTACATATATAAATAAACATGAAAGGAACATCCTATATTTTTGTGATCTCCAGAGCTTCCTGATCACGAATATATAAGCCTCTAGCCTGGGAGCCGCCGTGACGACCTCCTCAATAGCCTACTTTCAATTCCAAATCTGTTAATAATTTCAAAATCGGTTAAAAAACGCCTTCGCAATCGCTGTCACAAGATTTAGATAGTGCGGAGCGTCTGGGATGTCAATAAGGAAGAAATTTAGAAATAGAAACAAAGTTTCATTTAAAGAAATTGTATTTAACTTTCTTAGTAAAGAGAATGCACATACTTATTTGCCGAACAAAGTGACGTAATCTTCATCGGAGCTTTAGAGCCTTTTTCGTTTATCCTTGGTCGCTAAACATTAATAAAATAAAAATAAGAAGAGAAAGAAAAAAATAATGAATACGTACGCACCATCTAATTATTATATAATTAATAATATAATTTAGAGTTTGTGATAAAAAACTGTATTGTACAGTAAAAAAGCCTTAGGCTTTACGTACAAAAATAAACGTATTTCTTCTTCTTAAAAATATTATACTTGACAATAATGTAGGTAAATAGTTCAACCTTTTTTTCTTTTTTTCAGATATGTATTTTGTTCATTTATGATTCAGACAATTAATCATCCCGCATCGAAATTTTTTTTCCCTTTTCCTAACGCTAGTATGGAGGAAAAACACCGGAATATTCACATAAAGTCGGGGATCTACTGACCTCCCCACTAAATATCCCATCACTAATCCCTCCACTGTGGCCATAAGGAAAACCTGCGACAGGTCAGGGTATTTTGACTTTTCAGGGTCCCTTCCAAAATCATGTACAATAAACTTTCTTTGGGCTCTTTCTACGGCCTCCCCTTTAGATGGTATGTCCTATGAAGGGGGCCATGGCATTATAGGGAAAGCCCCCGCTTGCCACCCTCCCTCTCGGAACAACCTTATGGTTATCGAGGAATAAAGAATAACATAATAAAAATAGTGCGAGTTTCTCTGATTGAACTGATTCATGTTATGTATTTAAAAAAAATGGCTTGAAAAAATATTTACCCATAGTAGAGGCAAGTCCTACTAATAAGAAAACAACGATCAAAAGGAGTCCAGCGGGTTTCATGTCTTCACTTTTTTTCTTTTTTTTTAAATTAAGGTTTCTCCAATTTCTCGCTTTTATATTCTTCAGTTAATGACACATCAACATTTAAAATACAAAATATATTACCTAATAAACTGTAATAAACTACATATTATAAAAGCTATTTTATCTATTTTTTATTTATTTATCGTTTTTATCGCCAAAAAAGAGACAGTTCCGTTTTATTTATATACCTATTTTATTTGTATCAAAATACGATAAATAAAAATGAGTCCCGCGGCAGCAGGACTAAAGAGGTAGATTTCTTTCAGATGGTTAGATCTAGAACTTTTAGCGGATTTCCGGAGGAAAGAGCAGGCTATTGGGGTCGGCCTCACGGCGGCTTTCGGCTTAGAGGCTTTTTTAAATTCCTTTTTATTTAAATATATTTATTTAGGTATTGCTTTTGTAAGTAAAAAATTGGAAAAGAAGTAATTTTTGAGTAGGTAGTGTCAAAAATGGCAAAAAAAGAATATTACTTATTTCTTAAACATTAGTATACTAATTTAACTTAAGCTTTGTATGCTTCAAAAATCTGGGGTCTATTACATTCGGAAGCGTTAAAGAAAATTAAGGTCCAATTTCATAAGTCGATCCTTCAGATTGCTCGAAACACTCCTAATCACTACGTGAGATATGTGATATGTCTGCTCTGGGTGGAAAGCCCAAAGGTTCTCCCTATTCTAACCAAGTACCTACCTAAACCAATTTTTTTTTCTCCCAAAAATCGACTATAAAACGTTGCGCATTTTGTCATGGAAACCAATAAACAATTTCCTCTTGTAAACCAAAAATCAATACGTAAACCTTCCCGTACCCATTCCGATTACCTCAACTGGTCCAAAGTGGTTGCTCTCTTCTGGTCTAAAGAAATCCGTTGCTTCGATAGGAATAGTCCAAAGTGACTGCAGCCGGTTGGATAGTTAAAATCTGCCTGCCTGGGCAGGCCTGCCTCTTAGTCGGGGGATTATGAGCCCCCTCCCCCCTTCGAGATTATTAAAAAAAGTCAATTGGTTAAAAGAGCCGGCAGGACCTCCTCTAAAAAGGCCCAAAATTTCTCCCCCAATTTCTCGCTCCAGGAACCTTCGATTTGAAATTTTCTTTTTGTATCATTAATAAAACTCATAAAACTAGGCCCGAGCGTGGATTTTTTTGTAATTATAATAAAAACAATAACAATAAAAATTAATGGGTTTTTAAAACTAAAATTAAAGTTATAAAAAAGTAATATTTCCAAAAATTAAAAAAATTCCAAAATTATGCCGGCCCTTAAGTGTCCAAAAAGATCAAAAACAAGCTTGATTTTTTTTTCGTATATGAGCAAAATCCAGCCAAGAAGGCCCTTAGTGTCGAAAAATGATCAAAATCAAGCTTAAAAGGACCCTTTTTGTCACAAAAGAAATAGTATTGTACATATCTAGTTAGAAGTGTCCCTAGTGTCAAAAAAAGGATCAAAATCTAAGCTTATAATGCCCTTGTCGTCGCAAAAGGACAAGATCTTGTTAGAAGAGTTCTTGGTCCCAAAAAGGGTCAAAAATCAAGCTACAAAGGGCCCAATTTTTCGTAAAGGAATATTATCTATCTTAAAGGGACCATGGTGCTTCAGAAGGGTCAAAAATCATTCTAAAAAGGGCCTTATTCATGGCAAAGGATCTTAATTTGCATAGGGGGCCCCCACGGGCTAGCTCGACCGATGCTGGAGGTAAATTGCTATGCAAATGGCAAATGCTTATTTTTCTCAAGGGGATGATTGATGGAACCTGTTTTGCGCGGGCGTCGTTGTGGGGGTGGGAGTGACAACCTGTTGGATTCCCATCAAGTGGCTCCCTCTGGATTCTTGAAATTGAAAAAGCGCCGTTTCCAGAGGCAACCAAGTATCTCCCCTCGGTCCTCACGCGTCATTCCAGTTTCAAACGCGCTCACGTTTCTCTCGCATCCCCATTCATGTAAAACGTTCAATTTTAAGACGAAATGCCGAGTTGATTTTTTGGTCCGTGTGGTGCTAAGTGTAAAGAAAATGAGCGGAACAGAGGAGAAAAGTCCGAAGATGGATCACATCGACGAAACGGACGAAGCGAACGAAGAGGCCCCTTGTCTCCCTGAGAAGCGTTCTTCGGTCGTCTCTTTGAACAAGAACGAGAGTACGGGAACGACGTTGGAGAACGAGAAAGTGAACGAGAACAATACGAACAATGTGATCAAAGCTTCGAAAAAGAAGAGGATACGAAGTGTCAAGTTCTCACCCCCGCCGGCTTCGAAATTCGAAAAGTGGTGCTCCGAGAAAACGGGACTCTCCCGCCTCGGACTTTTAGTCTCCGGAGTTTTATTAATTTTATTATTTATTTTGTTTATTGTTGTTGTGATCATGTCGTGCCTCTGGCCGAGTCTTCCGCATTCGAAGATGTTCCCCGTCTGCCGGATGCCGCTTTGTCTTCTAGCGTCTTCCGAGGTAAATTCAAAAAATAACGCTTTTATTATTACTATTTTATTTGGCGAAATGCGGTGTTGCCGTCTGGCAGGTAGTCCGGGAAACAATGGCCAAGAACCGCTCGACCGGTTCGAAGGTGTCTTCGGCGTACGAAGTCGGCGTGGGACGAAATTTATTTGTTACCATGACAACCACTTAAAAAGTTTCCTGGGAACTAATATGTCATATTTCACGCATTTCAGCTTAAGCTAATATTGGAACTGTATTTTTAGTCTTTACAGAGGGTGCAAATCATTTTTTTAAAGTTTCAACTCCTCAATCATACATCCAAATGCCAAATACATAAATAATTAGTAACTATGTACATACTTGTCTCACTAGCAAGGAAAGAGTTTCTTTGTTTAAAATAGTTATAAATCTCGAGAAAAATGGGTTTAGTGGCTTTAACTTACTAAGTTATAGTTATTACTTATTAAGATCTTAAAATGGCTAAAAAGTAAAAATCTAGCTTCGTTCGTTCGAGGTAGGTTGGTAGGTTCGTAGGTAGGACTAAAATTCTCTCGAAAATGGGTTTCATCGTTGAAGGCTCTAATTCTATCAAACAAAATTGTCTTATTAGATTTAGTCCATTATGGCACCTATCTTCGTACATGAATACTCCACAAGGGAAAACCCACGAGCTCAAAATCTAGCAAAAAAGTTTTTTCTTCTTCTTTTTTCTTCTTCTTCTTCTTTTCAGTTTAAGAGGTACAGCCCTTTCTTTTGAAGGGTCTCTCAGTAAAAAATGGTTTGGCAAGAAAATGGTTTCTTCTCTTTTGTAATTTTTCGCGAAAGGGTTGTCTCGTTAAATACAAAATTGAAAAAGGGTTTCTTCGTTCCTGGGAGTTTAAAATCTCGCGAAACATAAAATGATCAACACCTAATGTGTCTTTTCATTCCCTAGTCGCTCAAAATCTAGCAATATAAAGGCCCTTTTCAGCCTACATGGAGCAAGTTCCTTGATTCATAAAAACCAAAGTTTAGAACTAAACTAAACTAGGTTAGAACTAAAGTTCTCTTTGATTGACAGCTCATCTGAGCTCATCATAGTCCGAAGTGGATTAAAATCTAGCAAGTATCGTTCTGCTGTATCATAAGTCATCACTCATCATTTATCACAATATTATAGCGAAAACTAAACTTTTTATACAAAAAGACCAGTTCACCACAGCTTAACTGCTTAAGAAGGGTTTCTTCGTTCATCAAGGATTCGAATCTCCCAAATGACGAGCTTTTCGTCGATCAGTCCTCAAAAAGATGAGAAAGCGTGTTATCATATTCCTTCCCATGAAAGGTTTGTCCAATAAACCTCTCGTGAGTCGTGATAATGAGTTTATTCTTGGGTTCAGTGATATCATACGTGGCCTCTTCTTCCTCCAGGACGTCTAATTTAAAATGTTATTCGTAGATAATTTCGGTCATAAGGGGTTTTAAGAATAACAACACTTAACGGCCAGATGGTACATATGTTTTTCTAGTAAACAACCCTTGAAAAGCACGGGGTCCACTTTACTCCCTGATAACAAAACAACCCTTTTTTCGAAATCGTTATATATCGTACTCAAGTGGTTTTAATTATAGACACAAGAATAACACTTGTCCTCATCATCCTCAAAGGTCTTTCGAGATACACTCGATTCTTCGCCCGAGTGCGTAGTTCATCGATTTCTCAACGAAACTGCGCCTAACGTCCTCTTCCGAACGGATCCTCGTTTTCGAATTATTTTGAACATTTTTAGATAAGCGAGACCTTTTGTGTCAGCGTTTTAAACGCTGTCGTTTTGCTGGTTTGACAACTTCTTATATCGATTAGGCGAGACATGCAAAATTTATGTTGGAATCGAAAGTAAAATAAGGATAAAAAGCCAGAAAAGCGGAATGCGGATGCTATCCATTACAGATGATGCAAGGTTGCTTCTTTCCTTTATTAACGTCCAATTTTATAAAACAAAGCTATCGAGATCGTCCATTATCAGAATTGTTTAATAAGGAACACAGTAGGTAACAGATAGTAAAATATACATTGTTGATTCTTACGCCACGAATTAGGAGACCAGGATGACTTAAAAATTTTGAAAGCCTTTCCAAAAAGAGTTTGACAATCCCTTTTCTCGAGATATTTTGGTTCGAAACGCCACCGAATATACATAGCGACTCTATAAATTGGTAAATTACTTTTGGTAAACACCCTATGTGTGTAATGGATGGATAAAAGTTGATAAATGATAATAATTCGAGTACTAAATTATTAAAATGATGGGGGAGGATCTGTTTGCATTTCATCCCCTATATTTTTAGCTGTCTTTAATATTGATGATAGCCTGTGAACACGTTAAGTACATGACTCACAAAAATTAGCGATTATTCGTGTTCATTTTATTCGAGGAGAGATTTAAAAAATAAAAAAATAAATTAAAAAAACATTCACGTTGACGCGTTCTACAGGAGACGCATGTGTTTTGTACCACGTACGCATAAAAAGTAGCTTCTGCGTCATTATTGATATAGGAAGGAGGGTAAACTCATGAGGGGGTCGAATAATGGTCCCTTCATAAGAAGCATCTGCCGATACTGATCACCGTTCGAAGCTATTTTCACTCAAATATTTTATTTGAGAGAGAACGTGAGCGGAAGCTGGCTCAGATTGATTTCAAAGAACAATACGGATTCGGCCTCTCTGAATTATTATTGGACCGCTTATTGATTCTGTCAGTACCATTCCATCGGTTATATAAAAGACATCGAAATTGCGTCATCGAGCCAATAAAAAATTTAGGTTGGTATACGTGAAAAATGTAAAGGAACACCTCAGTTTTTGGTTTCATTTGGCAAAACAGATCTATTTCATAGGTGAGGACTTGAGATAGGAGTGGAAACGTGCTTTCAGATTATGAAAGTCTTCAATATACATAGTCATGGAAAACTAGATTTGAAGTAGCTTACCCTAGTGATATTACGATCGAAGTGTTTGCCAACAATTTAATGTACTGACTATGAAAGTATTATACACTGCGAGAAAGTGTCGAGTTTTGTTGTGTTTGGGTTGTAGTTCTGAAGGAAAGCATTAAATTTATGAAATCCAGTTAGGTGCATAGCAGATATCGCCACAGTTGACGATACCTTGTCTTGCTATAGCCTATAGAACGTTACCATCCTATAGAATATAGGTAGCGTTCCACCCCGCCAAGCAAAATCCCAATTTATCCATCTAGGCCTCAGGGTGTAAAGATGGTATGTAACTCAGAATCGGATTTTTTTTGTCGTGACGACTAGCACATCGAGCAAAGCCCAGAGGTCTGGTCGCCCTGGGAACCGAGTACATGTTCCGACGAAACTCGGAAATTCAAGTGGGCTTACCGGATGCAATCATCGATCTCACCAAGAATCTGCGAGGACCCAATTCCCAAACATCATAGAAGCGCGTCCTCCCTTGACCCTTTTGAAGGTGACAGAGTGTGATATGCGTGTTAAAACCGATTTCCTCGATATTTGGTTTGGGATTTCCAACGTTTTGTCGCTTGCAATGAGCGAATTCGGACTTAACCCAGCTGTGTTTTGTCCATTTTATTTTTAGAGAACCTATTGGGCAGATTAATCAAGCGGCTTTCAAAGTGGTTTACACTAAAGAAGCAACAACATATTGCTCCCAAGCTGTTAAATGAACATCCCCGGTTTCTAATTTTACTGTCCACTTTTTTTTTTCAAGCCCCTCCTCCATCCTCCGTCCACTTCACGCATCCAAAACAGGTCGTTTTTGTTGTTTCGCATCACGGGCCAACGAACCACCTTCACACACTTGAGGTTTAATCGATTAAAGGAAATCAGGACACGGTAGAGTAGTCAAGACACGATTTACGAGCCTCAAACATTTCAGAACATAACCTGGATCTTTGTTAAATCCGCTTCCTCTGAAAAGCTACAGAATCTTCTGGAGATGCATTCGTTGGCAAGAAAAGAAAGATTTTTGTATCGATGAATATTAAAATTTTATATTCATTGTTTCCTAATATGTAATTGAAACGTATTATTCACGATTTTCTTTTTGTTTATTGAGCTATAAACACCTAAGATCCCCTGGCACAAATGAAATATTTTTTCTATCCATCAATTATTTACCTATATTGTAAAATTAAATTTGACAACATTGTACATAATTAGGCAATTATGTAACCTTGTAAAAATTCGAATGTGTATATGTATATCGGCCCTCGAATGGCACTTGGTGCTACGGCCTAAAATTAATAAAGAATTTCTTATTATTTATAAGTTATAACGATGAATAAATAATTTTTGATCAATCTGGAATAATAGTTGGGCATATAACTGGGCTAGCACTGGCTTTTTATTGTTACGTGCATTATTTAATGTTCTAGGCTTAAAAGTTGAAATAACTCTGTATATTTTGTTCTACGATTTCCTTGAATCTTGTGTTCTAACGAGAATTTTTCAATCTAAATTATTGAAAGATCGCCAAAAATTGACGTTTTGTGCGTCAATCCTTTTCAGAGAGGGAAAAAAGTCATCCCTTTTAGTCCTTCGTTTCCCCCAGGTAGATAGATTTGTTCAAATAACGGTATTTCCGGTTGAAAAATTGGGGAGGAAATGTTTGCTTAGATAAATGTGTGACCTGGAGCCATCCTTGAGTTATACCTACACTTTTTAAATGTTTGTTTTTATGATCTCTATGTTCACTATTGAATGATCCAGCATGGATATATTGTCAAACTTAACCTGAAACTGTCGCTTGTAAATAAGTCCTTTGGTTGGAGTCCATAATAACCTTGGTTCAATTGGAAAGGAGCCAAATGCCAGTGGCAGTAGTGTGCAACAGGCTAACGAGATATCCCCTGTTATTGATATGTAATTGAAATGTTGGAGTTTCGAGTTAGGAACTCTTCAACATCATAGAAAGCCCTGGGAACTGAAAGCTCTACAACTTGTTTGCTTGCTACTAGTCAAAAATCAACTCCAACTTTTCATCTAGTTTTGAACCAATGCAGTCATTATTGATCGTAAAGGTTTCCATTTAGGCTTGAAATTTTCACGATCCCATTCTCTGCAACTACATAAATGTTTGAGCAAAATCGTCAGGTCAATAGATTCGGGTAAAAGTGGTTGAAAACTCGCTCACCGAATTATGCATACTCGGCTGCTCTATAGACCAAGCCAACCATTGGAATCAGTTTATCGGTTCGTGGCTAACATTTTTGAAATTTAAAAATATGAATGACGAGGATAATTAAACTCTGGAGAGCTGACAAGTCGAATTTTTTCATGTTAAGTTGCAGAATGCGATTTTTCTAAATTAAGATCCGTTTCTCAACTCTATTGTTGAAGAAAAAGGGGGGCACGGGCCCATTCGTTCTTTCATTTCACGGTTCAAGAGAAGGTCTCGGATTATGCAAAAAGATGCATCTATGGGTTTATTCTTGGATCATTGGATTGCCGGCAACATGGAAAAGATAGAACGATTTATCTATGTAGAATGCTGAGGAAGAATTTCGTCTCGTGGTTTTACTCTGGATGGATTTTTATCGAAGTAGACGTCTGGAGGTAACCGGTCAGGAAAGTGAAAGCCCTAAGGTACAGCATGGAAAAAAGAAGGACGCGGAGAATTCTGAAGAACCGTTAGTCCGACTTGGTATGTTGCACTTAACCGGTCCTGCGCGGCCGGCTTTTTTGCCATACATTTTACAAGGCGGCGAGACCGAGTTGGAAGAAATATGAGATGCTCGTCGACTCGAAATCTTCGTTTCCTGTGATGGTCAGGAAGGGGGAGGGACATTAGAGGACCACAATGGAACCTCGGCCCTAATCACGTTTTTGGGCGAACCCCTGAGGAAGAGGTAACGAGGGTCAAAAACCTGAGTTCATGCGGGCCCGGTTCACACAGCTACTGCCATGTAAACACCAGGATAATCACACATCAGGGAGGGGGTCCCAAATTCGTATAAAACTTCAGGAAACGATAGTTTTCAGAAAATTATTCTTAATTTTTTGTATCCTGATTTGCCGTTTCTGAGAAGTAACGAATGCCTTTTATTAAATTTCACCGAACAACTCCTTTTATTTGGAAAGGATGTGAGCGTGGGAGGCTTTTAGGGAATAAAATTGAATCAGGAATCGATGTTTCATGACTTGAAATCAAGGTTCTGAGGACCTGAATTACCCACTGTATGTAAAAAACTCGGCCTTTCGGATTCACCCTTCGAGTCGATAAGATATTTTTGACTCTTTCGTATAATTATTTTCAATCCTTGACCCTTTATTTTTATCTTTAAATTGATAAACAGCCTAAATTGTCCGTGTTTTATACGTCTCGGAGGACGTTTCGATTCTTGACACGAGTCTTGTTCAAATTCCTTGAATGTTTCTCACGAACTACGCTTGTAAAATGAAAATTGAAGGGTTCACTCTTAATTTGATAGAACGAAATCTGAGCATCATAGGTCTAGAAAGTTTCCTCTGTTATCATGAACCCACCAACAAAATACAATAACGAAGCCTAAAGTAGGAGCTACCGAGTGTATCGTTTCTGGTTCTTCTCTACTTTATTCGGCTCTTCATGAAGTGATTCTATTGTAATTTTATGCACATCTTCGCTAAAATGTGAAAAGAAAACCCTGAAAATTTGAGGTCGATCTGTCCACCGGGAGATGATATAGCGAACTTGGAAAACCCCTTTATTCACTGAAGTTTCTGCTTCAATCTGCTGCAAACAAACATTAGACGCTCAAGGTTGATTCTATCGTCTAGAACTTCCAATGTTTCTGGAAGTACGAAGTTGTTTCCTCCTCAGTGTTGGGTCTTGAAAGCATTTTTCAACAAATTTTGAATCCTCCATTCTATACAACTTTTGGGCCCTTTGGATTGACGTGAAGAAAGTCTTAAAAAATTTAGGGCCTTTGTTTAGTGTCCAAGGCGAGATCTGAGAGCATGACTTGGAAAATTTCGGAGCCCTTCTTGTTGAGTATTTCTCTAGTCTTGAGATTCTTTGTCTATTTATCTTCCTCGTTCGTCCTCAAAAAGTAGCCTATCCAAATATCCCAACTGCAAGGCTACCCTATCAAACCCAATTAGCCCCCACGAGATTCAAAATGTGGTGAAGTGGAACGGAGTCGAAGATTCCCAGCATTCGGTAAAACTCATTTCTTTCTGAGTGGTAAGCTGTACAGCAAATGAGAAGGTGTTCTACGTCTTGTTGTTCTCCTGCCAAGCAGGCGGAAGATTCGGAGAACTCACCATAGTTGATCCTCTCATTCTAATTTCTTATTAATGCTACGTATTTGTTTAAATAAAAGGCACATCTCTTTACATATATGGAAGGTCTTGTGTAGTAGTAGTAGTTTGAAAACTAATGTTTGTGGAGCGTGTGGCTCTTGCTGCTGCCAGATCCTGATTCCCAAACTTCTGAGGGGAGCCAGATATTTGTTTTCGAGTTCCTATGCGGAGAATGGTCTTGGAAAGCTGGAGGTTTAGGCCGGCGTCCTCAAGATGTCCTTTCAAGCACGAGAAGAAATTATTTTATCAGATTTACTCCGTCAATAATTCCCCCCATTTATCCCCCATCTCCTGATGAGCTTGTAGTACAGGGCCTGTGTATGATGTATGATCAGGGACGTGAATGTAGGTCATTCATCAGTCATCACATTTTATTTTTGAAAAAAGAAGTTCGTTTACAATTTACATTCTATGTTCAGTTTACTCTTGAACACCTGCTCGTTTCATTTCCTGCGAAAATACAACCGTTTAATAACGGCTTTTAACATCATCGAACATCTTTAAAACAACAATTTAAGATTTATATGAACTTAAACAAATTATCCCAGGCAATAACCAAATTCAGGAACACGCTTTGGATGAATTAGAGTTCCTATATTCCTGAGAAGACGCCCATTCTCTAATTTTAAATCCTTGGGTTTTAATTATTTTTTTGTCAACCTGAGGTTCGTTCAAGACATTTTTAACGATTATTGCTTTTATTCTAGATTATTTCGAAAATGAACGAAACGATAGATCCTTGCGACGATTTGAGAGATTACGCTTGCGGACATTGGCTGAACTCAGCAGCAATCCCCAAGGACGAGAGCGCTTGGGGGATGAAGCAGTTGATGCAACAAAAACGTATTTTAACTTTTTCGTTGAATCGTTGACTAATTTCTTTATGTAGACAAAGAATCATTAAGGAATCTCATAAATACGATGCCGTATCCGGAAAACATCGAGACTCTCGAATGGCGAGTGAATACGTTTTACGACTCTTGTATGTCGCTTGGCTCCGTTGAAACCGAACAGCATCGCCCTTTGACCAAACTAATAAACCAATTAGGTAACAAAAAATTTTTCCCCACTATTTTTCCTCTCTTGCTCCTTCCATTTAGGAGAATGAAGTTATGCTTAACTTGATTAGTGTGAAAATTGAGTTTTCTCTTGGAAATTTACAGGTGGGTGGAACGTGCAGAAAACATTCGTGGATTTTAACTGGGATTTGAAAAAGACATTGAGGACTCTACATTCGAAATATAACATTCAGCCTTTTTTTCGAGTCGATGTTGTGGCCGACCCACAAAATCCAATTGTTCAAAGTATAATTCAGGTAATTTTAAATTTTTATTTTCTTCAACTATTTGGGGAATTTTAGGGCCCAAGGTGGAGCTATCTCCATATTGCCTTGGCTCTTGAAATCCCAACTTCCCTGGTCTATCTAATTTTTTATTTTTAGATTTCACCTGGAAAATTAGGCCTTCCTGATAGAAGCTATTACGATCGCCATGCTGATGACAAAGTAAAAAAATGCTTTTTATTTTATTTTTTTAAATTTTGTATTTATTTATTTTGTTGTTTTAGATTGTTGTGGCTTATAAATCATTCTTGAAAGACATCGCTCAGTCATTAGGTGCTACGAGTGATGCTGCATCATTTTTCAGCAGCAACATATTTGGATTCGAAAAGCGTCTTGCTGAGCGATTTCCGTCTCGGTGGCCTGAAAGGTCTGAAAACTATCGTCCGACGATTGCCAAACTTGAAAGCATCGCCCCATCAGTAAATTTAAAAGTTTTTGTTGAATTTTCTTCTAAAAATCATTTCAGGTTCCGTTTTTTGACATTTTGTCGTCCATGTTTCCCGATGCGAGATTGAACAAAAAAACTGAAGTTGTTGTCATCGCTCCTGATTATTTAGTCAACGTTTCCACCATTTTTTCTAGCACTGATAGAACGTAAAAAACAAAACAAAAAATTTTTTGATTTAATGTAATAATAATTTTTTTAATAGTTTAATGAATGACTTCATGATGTTAAAATTCGCTGTCGGATACCTCGCTTATTTATCGAAGCCTATTAGAAATATTATCAAAGAATTCAACGAGCAGCTTTATGGGATTAAAGAGTTGAAACCGAGATGGGAAATGTGTGTAGAAACTCTTCAAAAATTTGTCGGATTTGGGCTTGAAGCTATGTTCGAAAGCGCTGATCCTGATATCATCAGAAAGGAAACTGTGGTAAGTTAACAAAATTCATGTTTACTAAACTGTGCAAGGTTGATATTCCTGGAAAGTAATTTCCTACTCAGTTTACCATCTGGTATTACTTTCTTCTATTTGACCTTGGCTCCTATTGGTAAGGAGGTGTGGCCTAGTCCGTGATCAGGGTTCCTATTTGAAGGAAGGAGTGGCCTAATAAGGGCTCCTAGTGGCCAGGAGACGTGGTATAGTGCATGATCTTATTTGATAAGAGTTTCCTAATCCAAGATAAGGCTCCTATTGGTCGAAGGTGGTGTCTTGTTCTAATTTAAATGTAGTATTCAGAGACTTCATAAAATGACACCAATTCCTTGAAGTTCCTTTGGCCTTAAAAAGATTTCTGTTTCAGGTCAAAGATATATTTCAACAAATACGGTATACAATAAAAGATTCGATTGAGAAATCAAACAACCTTCCTGCACATGTTCAAGATCACTTTCTCGATAAAGTAAGTTTTAAAAACAAACTTCATAATTTTTAAATATTTTAGCTCAATAATATCAAAATTCAAGTTGGACTCGAACCCCTCATGCGGCATAGCTCATACTACAACGTTCATTATGCAACTTTTACGTCAATTAAAGATGAGTTTTTCTCGAATGTCATTTTTGGTGTCAGTTTTCTGCTTGATGGTCAGCAAAAGAGGCTTTCTTTCCTTAAAGACGAATATAAGTAAGTTTTTATGGAAAATCAATTTTATGATTTATTATTCGTTTTAAATTTATAGATGGATGAATATAGTCTCTGATGGAGAATTACGTGTCACGTATGTCCCAGAAATCAACCAGGTTGTTGTCCCATTTGCTTTGCTTTCGCCTCCTTATTTTCATCCATATTACCCTTTGTAAGTAACTCTTTTGATTTTCATTTTGATAAAATTTGAGCATTGATGAAAAAGGCTTGTCTACACTATGCCAATCTAGTTGGTTACTTCTTTTGCTTTGGAATCCATCAGTGGAGTGTTAGGGGAGGGGGATAATTTGGGGGTTGTGAATGTGGGGGATTGTGAAAGAGGGGATGGGGATATTTTGTAGGAGGTAGTTGGTAATGGGATGAAAAGAGGATATTCAGAGGGGGTGTTTGGGAGCTAGTTGGGGTAATGTAGAGGGTGAGTTGTTGGTAATTTTTTATAGACAAACTAATCCTCATTTTTTTTTCAAAGTACTTCTATAAGTACTTTTATATTATAAATTGAGGTAAAATAAAAAATAAATAAAAAAGTGTACCACCTGCTTATTTCAAGAGTTTTAAGCAAGGATTAACTTTTTGACAGTTACATTTTTATTTTTATTTTTAATTTTGTTACCTAAGAATTGATTTTTATTTTAGGAGCGTACTTTATGGTGGTTTAGGAACGGAAATCGGACTGGCAATAATCTCGAGTATAACGGGGAGAGGTCTTTATCATGCGGGTGATGGTACAGTTTTACCGCCTGAACATCCCATACACAACAGAACTCATGAATGTTTTATCCATCATCCGGAAGCGACGCCACATTTGGAGGCGATCAAATTTACTTATATGGTAAGAGAAGTCAGGGAACCAAGTGGTGGAGAGAAATTCCCACCATCTAACTTGTCCTTTGCACCACTGAGGTCACCTACATGGATTGTTTTTTTAGGCTTTACAAAATGCAATGTCAAAAACATCTCATATTCACCAGCCTGGGATGGAAAATTTAGAGGATAGCGGCATTTTCTTTGTATCTTATGCACAAGTAAGTTTTCAACCTTCCTACCCTAATTTTAGGGCCAAAAAGCGGTTAATGAATTTTGTTGCTTTTAATGATTTCAGTCAAAAACATAATTTTTTTCCTTCCATTTTTTAGTCCACTTGTACGATGAAAACACCTGAAAGGACCGATGTAGATTTGACAACCTCAAAACACAAGTTGGACGACATTCATTTGTAAGAAGTTTTATTTATGCAAGGACAAAATTTTTTATTTTTTTATTTTTTTTAAGGCTCGATATGATACCGTCTAAGTCGAAAGAATATTTGAAGACTTTCTCATGCGAGCGGGAATTGCGAAAAGATAGTTGCCACAGCCTCATTTGATCCTGCGACTGCCCTAAAATTGAATCTCAACTCCATCCAAAATGTCTTCTATTTTAGAAAAGAATCTCATTCGTCTTTTATGTTGTTTTCGCCTGAATTCCTTTAACATTTTAACTTTTTTTTTATTTCTTTTGGCCCGAATTAATTGCGACACGCATGTGATAACCTTGAAAAATTGTATCTTCTAAGTCTGTAAATTGTAGATATAAGAAAAAAGAAATTAATTTATCTTAAAAAAATTAAGTGTTCATGAGTGGTCCAATTTGTGCTTTTTTTTGGCTTTTGAGCCTAGTTTTAATGGTTGTATCGCTAAATCTTGTGCTAAATATGAAAATTAAGTGTTTTATGCTACATCCATGACAAGTTTATTTTAAGTTTTTTAAAGAGTGACAATTGTATAAATTTGTCTTCATTCGTGTACATTTTATGGAATTTTAAAAAATAAAGTGTTTGGTGTACCTTTTTTTTATATGGTTTTCTTTGATGAATGTAAATGCTGTATGAGATAAGTTTGAGTATAAGGTCCTCCAGACTAAGTGGTGATTTTTATAACTATTTTATTAAGAGAAATCAGCGGGAATGTAGGGATGACCACCCTGATAAACCAGAAAAGAAAGAAAAAAAAAAACTGAAACCCGTGCCGTTTGGCCTCAGGGAGCGGTTTGACGGCGAATTTTTTCAGTTTTTCGCGAATATCTCGAAAACTGTTGGCCGTAAGCACAAAATTAAAGCTTATTAAATTTGCTACAATTTTTAGCTAAACAGTTTTTTTGGAGGACCAAACGTATCTGAGCTACAACGCGACAAAAAAACGGGATTTTCAATTTTGTCCTCTGAAGGAAGGAAAACTTCATCTAATCCAAAATTTTATTTTGTAAAAGTTGTAGAGAATGACTCCTTCTGTAGTGGGAACTGGTTGATGAGTCACAAGGTTTTCATTGTATAAGCATTTATGACAGACAAATTAATATTGGTCTATCTAATCCAAAATTTTATTTTGTAAAAGTTGTAGAGAATGACTCCTTCTGTAGTGGGAACTGGTTGATGAGTCACAAGGTTTTCAATGTATAAGCATTTATGACAGACAAATTAATATTGACAAAGTTGATAAAATAACTTTATTTGATAAGAAATCACTTTAACTTTACAGCAGCTCTAAGTTTTGCTGATCTGCTTCTAGGGTTAGTTTCTAATTCTGTGTTGCTTGGAGTCACCACGTGTTTGTTGAGCATCATCCATTTTGAATCGGCAATTTCTTCCATCTCTTCAATTGAACTAATGGTGGAGTGGCTTTTATATTTCAAAGGTAGCGTTGAGTTTTTGGCGATGTCTTTTCCGCTTAAGTATTGCTTGATTATTCTGTCTTCTAGAGAATGAAAAGAGATTGTGACAAGTCGACCACCTACTTTAAGGTATTTGTATGCGACCATCAAGCCATAATCGATTTCATTGAGTTCGTTGTTCACGAATATTCTAAGAGCTTGGAAAATCTTAGTGGCGACATGTGCGGGTCTACCGAGGCGGTCTTTTTTGTGTTTGTTTTCGCAGATGTGGGCGACTAGTGAGGCTAGCTCGAAGGTTGTCGTGACTGGGGTGAACGTGTACCTTGCCTCAATGATACCTCGCGCGATTTTCTTAGCCAGTTTTTCTTCTCCGTATACTTTAAAGATTTTCGCTAAATCCTCTTCGTCGGCATACTTCAAGACATCCGCTGCAGTCGGCTCATCTGGAAAACGTGAGCCGTCCATTCTCATGTCGAGTTTAGCATCGCGGCTCAAAGCGAAACCTCTACTTTCTGAATCCATTTGCATCGAAGAGCATCCATAATCAAACAAAATTCCGTCCACAGAATTAAACGGTATACCTAATTCGGTAAAAATTTCATGTGCTTCACTAAACCTTCCTATTATAGGCACGACGCGGTCTGGATAAGACTGCGACAATTGCTTGGAATATTTTAAAGATTCTGGATCACGGTCAAGGCAAATTAGTTTCAAAGAAGGAGATGATTCAAGCAAATTTTTCGAGTGACCCCCACCTCCGAAAGTCATGTCCAAAATAAGCTTGGAGGAGGAAGGATTTAAATAATGATTAACTTCATCTTTCAATACAGGGATATGATGAAAACGTTTGACACTAAAATAAAAAGGCTTCAAAACTTTGGAGAACATGTTTAACGGACTTTAGACAAAAAGCTGGTGTCGTTTGTCTTCAAATATTCCATAAAATCGTCAGAGATGATGGTCTTGCACTGCTCGGCTGTCAAACCGGTCGCTGAAGAGTTGGATCGCCTTTTGTATAACCTGCTGTAGTAGTTGTCGGCGACTCTGTTCAATGATTCATAAGCCACTTGGCATTTGTCTTCGTTCTTTTCTGCGACTAAATGTCCCGCCTTGAAGCTGTCTTTAAGACGGTCACGGATATATCTCCCGAGGTCCCTGAAACAAATATAAAAAGCAATTTGATTAAAAGGCCCTTTAGGCAGAGTGGTGTAGCCATGGGGTGCGCTGAGAGCAAAAAAGACTCTCAAGGTTTATCCGCACTACAGGGGCGGACTGGCCCGGGGGTGCGGGTGGACAGAACCGAGAATACATAGAGGCGGCGCCCCCCTTGTCAGGTTTAAAACGAAATGAAGTTGAATGAAGCCTAATTTTCGTCAAAAACCCTCAAAATCAACATTTAAAAGCTTTTCGTCAAAAACCTCAAAATCAACATTTGTAAAGCCTAATTTTTGTACAAAAACCTCGAAATCAAAATTTATGAAGCCTAATTTTCGTACAAAAACCTCAAAATCAACATTTAAAAAGCCTAATTTTGGTCAAAAAACCTCGAAATCAACATTTATGAAGCCTAATTTTCGTACAAAAACCTCAAAATCAACATTTGTAAAGCCCAATTTTGGAGAGAGAGAGAAAAAACAAAACCTCGGAATCAACAACAATAATTATGAAGCCTAATTTTCGTAAAAAAAAAACCCTCAAAATCAACATTTAAAAAGGCAAATTTTCGTCAAAAACCTAACTGGCATCACTGCCCCCAGAAGTCAAAATTGTCTACTGAGCTGTAGCTTAATCTCACCTTGATGTCTTGCTTTGATCGATAGGCCACTTATCCAGTAAGACTAAATAATTCCGATACAACTTAGCCATTTATAGTAAAAAGTTTTAAAATGTGCAATAAGTGATAAAAGATAACGTTTACGACGGTTAGCTCTCCAGTGAGGGAACACTGGGCAGTCAGCACTGTCAGATAACAGTTTGGAGGTTTCACTATCTTATCAGTTATCAAAGCAGTAGTACAGGGGGGAAGGAGTCAATGGAAAGGAAAAGTTTCGCGTTTTAGTTCAAAAGTTGGAAACCCAAGCGCCAAAGCGCTAGTGTCGTCATTCATAAATAAAAGAAGTCAAAGCACACAAGAGAGACAGACAGTCTATCTCTCTTCTGTGGTCATGGTAGGGATAGGTTGGGGTAGGGTAGGGGATTTCCGGGGGGAGTCGACACCAGCACCCTATGTTCTAAAATCTGCACTTTAGGCGACCTTTTTTACCTGGGGAGACCGCCATCTGTATTATATATATAGATAATCTGTGCAGTAGTATTTAAGTAGGTATAATCTGTGTAGTAATCAGACATTTTATTAAGATGTTGTCATCTTTGATGAAGGAACATCATACAAAACAGCTAGCCAGAAAGGAAATTCAAGGTAAAGTTTTGCTTGAACTTGGAAATCTCAAGATTCTTTGATTCGAAATTTAAAAGAAAACAAAATTTTTTTCTAGAAGAGAAACGAAAAGAAGCTTTAACTGCGGCGAGCAATTTAACGCAAGCTCTTGTGGACCATCTAAATGTGGGGTAAGCTAAGAAGAAGAAGAAAAAAAAAGTCTTCCATTAACCGTCCTTATTTTCAGAGTCGCCCAGGCTTATCTGAATCAAAAACGTCTCGACTCTGAAGCGAAACATTTGCACCAAAACGCGGCCAAGTTCGCAGCAAACACCCAACAATGGCTGACGCTGGTCGAAGGCTTTAGTAGCGCCCTTAAGGAATTGGGTGACGTCGAAAATTGGGCCCAGACCATCGAAAACGACATGAAGACCATCACATGTGCTTTAGAATACGCATACAAGGGTAACAACATTTTTCTCTAAGTTTTCTAATTGACCAATTTTCGTTTTTATTTTTCAGCAAACCAAGAGGCTCCTCCGCCTTAAAATTTCATTATTATTTCATTCTTTCTTTATTTTATTACTTTTCAAAATAAAAGATTCATAATTTTCTATAGGTTGCTACCAAATTACCTTTTTCTTTAAACTTTGGCTTGAAAAACACTTTTCTTGATTGGAATAAGATATTATATAATTCACTTATCACGTGGACTTTGACCTCTTTCTAAAAGGGAAAACTACTTTACCAGTGGACTTTCACCCCATTTTTTAATATGAAGGGACTCCTTTTAGTTGAAAAAGGGTCAAAGGCCACCTAAACTGTCTCTTTTATGTAAAAGGGTCAAATGGGAGGGTAAAAAGGAGATTTTTCTCTCCAGTGCTCCTTAAGTTTCTTTAGCATGGAAAAAATGGTCAAGTTCGACCTAAAAATTGCCATTTTTGTACGAATATCATCCAGTTACAACTAAAAAGTACAAATGTTGATCGCTGAAAAATGGTCAAAGTGAACTCAAAGTTTTCTCTTTGAAATAGGGCTAAAATAATAGACAATCAACAATAATAGATATTATATACTTATTTAAAAAATACATTTTTGTTCAACTCTCTTGAACACATTATTTTCATTAGTCTTTTCCTATTCATTAATAAATTTAAGGACACTATTACAATAATTTTTTTTTAAAACCATTATCACATAAAATATAACAAAAAATATATTGTATAAATAATAAATTTATTTGAGAAATAACGTTAAAAAATAATCACCTTGTGGAATAATGAGAATATCAGTCAAAAAGCGTCTACTTAAGTAGTTTAGCTCTTTTTAAACCTTCCTTCAAGTGTTCCAGGTATCTGTAAGAGAAAAAAGGAACTATAATAGATCCTCTCCTCTTTTTTGTTAATTATTTTTAAGTAGTCATGCCAAAAAAAAATATAAAAAAACCAATTAGAAAGCGTTCTAAAGTTATCGTCATGGTAAAGGATGGCAACTTTAAAATCGATTATGATCTCATTTTCCATTGGGTGTCTGAGAGCCTTTAAAAGGGCAAAGAGATTCTAATGGCCTTGATAACATAACAAAATCCGTGCTATTATACCTTTGGCTTTGGCCTATGAGTATCGACTGCGTCAATGTCGAATGTTATGTGCTCGACTTTACAACCGTAGGCGACTGGAGTTAACTTGATTATAGTATGAAGTGGTACTTTGAGGTATGGTAACTCTTCTGTAAAAACAAAAATGATCATTAAGGATGAGTGATGGAGATCGTTGTGTAAGCGTACCGGCGTTTTTGTCTAGAAGATAAGCAAGGAGACAGCGGATGACAGCTTGATGGCTAACGACAAGAATGTTCCCTTGCCGTTCTAGCTCCATAATTACTGGCTCCAATCTGGCTACGAGGTCTTCATAGCTTTCCCCTCTTGGATATCTGTAGGTGAACTTTGCTTGATCTCGAGCAGCGAAATCTTTGGGGTAGGCACGTTGGATTTCTTCGTATGTCATCTCTTCGCATATCCCAGCATCGATTTCGTTTAACGCTTTCCACCTTTCTTGAGGAGCCGCGATTCCGGCGACAGTTTGTTTCGTCCTTTTCAACCAAGAGGTCCAGACTCGAAGTCCGCTTATATTTTGATCTTTGATGTAGGTGGCCAATGCGTTGGCGAAGGCTTGGCCTCTTGGTGACAAGTCTGCATCGCCGCCGATTCTTCCTTCCAGGTTGTACATACTTTCACCATGCTGAAAACAAATTAAGAGCATTCTTAATGGTTCAACTTACTCTGGCAAGATAAATCGTCCTTGGCACAATATGGATATTCATTAAATAATAAACTATCCGAGACTGGATATGCCCTTCATGTTTATGGACTAAAACTTTTTCTCCAGTGTTGTAGATTTTCATGAAACTTAGGTGGTCTTCAGATTCTTCATCTAAAGCCTCGTATTTCTCTTTATAGTGTTGGATCCGGAGAAGAAAATCGTTTAAGGCTTTTTCAGTATTCATGTTCTGGTAATCGGGCGAGTTGACTTTGACCTCCTAAAAAAATTAGAAAAAAATTAAAAAAACTTTTTCCCTCAGAGTGTTCAGTTAAGTACCATGATATTTTGCTCCTCGATTTTAGGATCGTCGCAAACGGATTCGACAAAAAAAAGTTTGAAGTTCATTTTTCGAACGACGATTTCGTAAATAAGCTTTCGCCTCTGACGGGTTGAGTTGGTCGCGTCGAATACCTGGAAAACGTTTAAAATTTGAATTTTCCGCAGCGTTTTCTTACTTACAGCGACTTCGCCGCCGCCATTTTCAAGCCACTGGCAAACGTCTTCTAATGCATCCATGCAGCATTGGGTCCGTATCGCCATCGCTTGTCTGTTGTCTGCTTTGAAAAATTCATGGCTTTTGTATGCATCAGTTTTCGTCCGACGGTACTCCCCAAGGTTAAAAACTATAAGAAATAAAAAAATCCGCTAAAAATATTTGGTGGTATCAGGCTGAAATACTCTGGGTAGCATATAACCTCCTTAGAACCTTCAACCTAACCCCACCCTAAATCTAGCCATCTCAATGTTGGCTACATGTTGGCATAGGTAACTATTGAATTTTAGGTTGACTAGATGTGTGGAACGACTGAAAATTCGAGTGTACATGTTTTCAAAATGTCACAGCAAAATATCAAGGTGACAGTGGTCATACAAGGTCACAGTGTTTGCAAGACCGGAAACGTTTTATATTTCAATTGTGTTATAAGAAGGTGGAAATGAGTGAAAACTTTGAATAAAAGTTTAAAAGTCATATTCCAATATCAAGGGGCTTTTAGGTTGATATCTCTTAATTTTGGGGGCGGTTTTCCTAATTTTCTTTTGTTATTTATAAGGCTGTGGATTATGCTTCTAAATATCATGGAAGCAGTGGATTGACCGTGGGTTGGCCTTCTAAATATCATGGAGGCAGTGGATTCGTAATGATTTGAAAAAGATGATTTGCTACTTAGAAGAATCAGTTCATGGAAGAACCGAGAGTAGAGCTAGGTGAAACTAATCAGAATACCTATTTAAAAAATACCTTTTGTGTTGATTCCAATCCAATTTAGATATCTGGATAACTTTTTCGAAATGTAAGTCTTCCCCCGTGCGGGAAGTCCGACCATCGCTATCACATGAGGGCTATTTACGTAATTCGCCCTTTCCCCTGAAACAAAATTTAAAAAATCCAATGAAAAAGGAGCAAAATTTATCTCCAAAGCGTACACATATGCCTCACGACATATCGTTTGTCTTCCTCCATTCTCAAGCGACTATTATGCACTGAGGCATCGTAAAATGAAGGGAAAAAATTTAAGATAAGATTGTACCTATTCGCACTGACACTTGTCGCTGAAATGTTGATCTTTTTATCATAATTTTTTATTGTTCTCAACGTTTTTAATCCACTTACTTCGGAGAGTAAAATATGAATATTCCCTTACTAGAGATAGAAGAGCGGATAGATAAAAACAACCGATAAGATTATCTCGAAGGAGAAAATATGCAAATATAAAAATATTGATAGAATATTAGAGAGAAAAAAATGTCTTACTGTTTGACGTATCCATTCTCAGGTCTTCGGTAAACTGATTGTGGGAAAACGAAACGTTCAAAGGCCTTGGGGATAAAAGCTACGTTGACCTTTTATTGACTTTACATTGAATAAATATAAAAAAATTCCTTTTAAGGATTTATTTCCATTAGGAATTAAAGGTTTTGTCTGTTTATATAAGAAAAAAATCGATGGACAAGTTCTATTATACATCTTGGCGTGAGGTGACTTCATAATAAATGGACGATAAAAGTTGTAATAAATCTCTTGGCTTGTTTAGACTACATATTTTGATTCAGAATCCATTAAAAAATCTGTTTCAGTTTAGCCAAGAGTATGGGACAAAATAAGTTGAGTGAGTGACGTGTATTATTACATTTTGTCACCTCACTGCAGCGGATAGGACTCGATAGATTTGTAATTAGCAGGGCTTAATTTTAGATTAGTGATGGGCTGGGCTGTGACGAATTTCGTGACGATTTGTCTGAGGAAGGGTTTTTAGTGGTTCCTCTTCGAAAAGACTCCTTGTTTCCGAATGGCACAAATCACCATAGGACAGTAAGTATTTGAGAAACATTTAATTATGTCACCTGTCGCAGTGAAAACATTAATCGAAAGTTTTGTGATTCTTAGAATTCCGGCTTATTAGCTATCCAATTACGCCACCGAGAATCATTGGTTTTATAGATTTAAATAGGTTGAAGAAAAAATGAGTTTGAGGGCTCAGAACGATTTAGGTCCATGGGATTGTGGCTTTCCCTTTGTGGCTATTGCACATTTGAATCATGTTTTATTAGCGATCTATTTTCTCTCTCTCTCTCTCTCTCTTTTTTTGTCTTACGTAAAAATTATATTTAAAAAATTGTAAGTACATAGTTTTAATTGTGGGAACTGGAACTCTGGGAGAAGAAATTTGCGAAATCTTCAATTCTTCTGGAAGCTTGCTTCTTCCTCTGGAAGCAATATCAAGATAAAAGTCGTATTTGATGACAAAATTCAAGAGTTTTCAGCTTTGTTCGCTCTACCCGTTGGCCGTTCTACGAAATACCGGTAGACCTCTACCTCTTCTCGCGATCCGAGGCGGAAAGATCTACGCGTTTTACGAGAACGTCAAAAGGAAAAAAGTTGCATAAATGGAAGCCCGAAAAACGAGTGTAGGAAACCTTTGAATCAACTTATATTATTCAAGGGCAAAACCATCGACAAAACAAACGATGCTGAAAATCTGTCTTCCTCAAAAAGAAAGTGGGCACTCTCGAGAGTTTAGAAGCTCAAGTTCGCTATGCGGGCCGTTGGCACTAGCATTAAATTAAATTGCGTAGTGTACGATTGTTGTTGGCTTCATTACTAATAAAATTAACCTTTTACGAGTCATCCCAGTTTAATCCACGACCAACCTGACATTAAATAAATAAAATTCCTCGAGTAAGCGACCCTGAAATAGTAAAACTTCATCAAAGGCGTTGAAAGTCATGAACGGGATCGACTTTTCCCCAAGTCATTACTCAAGTTGGCAGTCGAGGCAACAGTTATTCGATCGACAAACCTCTTCAAAACTCACAGCAATGCGTCAGCGGATTCCAGAGGCGGTCAAGCTTAAGCTGATTGCCCGTCAAACGATGAGAACATTTTTGAATCGTTTTGCAGGATTGAACAAGCAATCCTGAGAACTAATGCTCCGATAGAGTCCACCTTGGGTTCATTTTAAAGATAAGAAGGAAGAAGATGAGTCTAAACACCTTCAGTTGTTGAGATCCCCCTCCCACAAAAATTGATGATCCTATACCTACCAACCGTCATTAGAACCATTCAACCACCTCAATTACATACATCCAATTTCTTTACTACCCCAATGCCCCTTATAGCCCCAATAACACCATCATCGTAATAGTAGACATTAGACAATTTGCATCCCCTTATAACTCCCTCGTCCTTTTCTACTCCTCTAGTTGACCACTTCGTGCCCCCTCTAAGGTCCATTTCGACCCTACAAACCATAATAAAATCGGAGATTCGGGAGCAAACCGCATGCCAACTTCTTCTTCGTGAACGAAAAACGAGAAAACTTATTTTGAATTCGTTTTCGAAGACTTTCACTACCTGTAATTACAAGTTCAATAGCTATAATGAGAGGAAAGGAAAAAGCCGAATTCAAACGGTCCCCCTCAAATCCTCACGAGTCTTCGATCTTTTTAACTTCGAATAAACTATTGTGGCTGGATTGTTGGGAAATCTATTGTCATTTTGAATATCGTCCAAAGAACCGCTAAAAAAAATTTCGACCTTGCTCAATGTTGGGCGGGCGCCAAATATTTTTATTGCGAAATAAAACTAAAATATCTTGTTTTCGTTTAAACAATTAATTTATAAAATACCTCGGATAGGAAAAGGCTTAGTTTGTATAGTATCCGATGTAGGAGGCGTATGTCGTCTTGGTGACATTAGAATGTCAAAATCCGTGTCGGGTTTCCCTTCAGGAAGACGACATTCGCAAACAGGGACCGTCTTGTAGATATCCATGTTGTCACTATTGCATTTTTCGATTGACTAAAGACGGGTAGTTAATTTCGTTTTTTTTTCTCTCTCGTTGTAGGAGCGTGTCTTGCGTGTGCGCCCCTTCTCCCAAGCCGGCTATGTGAATCACCTTTTAGCGCATGCGTTCGCTTTCTTGAGAAACGTCTCGGAAATGAACGGCGATTTAGACGAAAATGGCAATTCTAACTAGTTCGCCCTACCTCAATCCGTTCTAGAGGAACTTAGGTTCAAGACTGTACAATTCTGGGTCTTTAGAATCCGAAAAATCACGTCTTTCTTGCAAAATCTTGTCCCTCGATAAACCGGTCTGTCCGTTTGGCCTCAGGAGAATGTTGGTGTGTAAAGTCGAATGTTTTTCGGTTTTTCGCCAATATCTCGAAAACCGTAGGTCGTGAGCGAAAAAGTTACAAGCACAAAATTAAAGCTTATTAAATTTGATAAAATTTTGAACTAAACAGATTTTTTGTAGGACCAAACTTATCTGAGCTTCGAGGTGACAAAAAATGGGATATTTTGACCTCTGAAAGAGGAATGTCTTCAGTCAAAAAGTGGGTTGGATAAAGAATACGTATAAGCCTCTAAGCCTAAAGCCTCCTTGAGGCCGCCCCCAATAGCCTGCTTTCCTCCGGAAATCCGCTAAAATCTACAGCTTTTTGTGCTAGAATGAGTTTGATCATGTTGAACATTGAAAAATTGAGAGGTTTCAAGTCTAGTTTTGTCTGGTTTGACCTGTTCCACGCGGATTTAGTGAAAACTTGAATTAGAGCGAAGGAAAGTACTAATGGAAGTTAATTTTTGTTGTCATACGTCAATAGTAGTGGGGAGGGTTGTTATTCAAATCTTGAGTCATCCATTCATAATTAAAAAGGTCGTTTTATAAGCGCTAAATAAACAACAAACTGCGAATATCTCGTTTACCTTGAGCGTACATAAATCCTGAAGTAGGGCCCGGTCGGGAGAAGATAAAAAAAAGTCGGTTCTGCGCAAAAATACGGGGTCCACTCTTGCAAAACTGCCACGTTGGCCTCCCTACTCAATTTTAAACTATCTCGAAAACCGAAATGACCTTATCGACTTAAAATCCGCTAAAAAAAATCGTCTAAAAAAGCCTTAAAAACGACGTTTTTAATCTAAACGAGGAAATGAGCACGGCTTCTCTCTTTCATTTTCCCTCTTTCACGTTGGGAAAAATGACGTCCTAGAATCTTGATCGTGTTTTTTGAGCTAATTTTTAATCTAGAAAATTGTTTAAAGTGAGGTCTTGTCTGCGGTCACGTGCGCGCCAGTTTTTGCAATAAAAAAGGCGTGGTGGTTTTTAAATTTTTTTAGATAATAAATCATTTTTATCTGCAAAAAAAAATTAAGAAATACAAATTTCGTTATTGTACAATCAGAGGTCAATGACGATTCCGCAATCTTTGAGGGTATTGATCCCTTTTCTGGAGATTTCGTACCCGAGGATATAGGATAGAGTTCCACCCCGCCAAGCATCCCGAGTGTAGGAACAAATGGACAAGTTCGGCTCTTTGAGAACTAAATGACTCCGAGGGCGACGACAGAGGAATCCCTAAAAATTTCAAGTCGATCGGTAAACAGGGATTCGAGAAAAACAGCTTCAATATTTTCACTTATCTTCTCCTCGTTTAGTTAGGCAGGGCTAAAGCCTAGCCAAATCGATCTCAAATTGAAACAGCAATGAAAATGTGTAAATTTTTCGGAAAATCAGACAAAATTATGTTTTTAGTATATGGACAGGCAGTCGTCCATCTGAATATCCTATCTCTTGCTAGATTACTTCGGGTTATAAATTTTTTTTTTTGTCTCGCTGATGACATTCTCGATCTCCAGTACCGAACCGGTTCAAAAAACCGACTCGAGGACGAGGACATTGATTAATCCTCGTGTTACGTGCACTTCCTAAAGGGAATAAAAATTGTTCCCGTTAATTTCGTAATCGTGGACAAAATACTCGGAAAATACGGTGGCGATGGACTTCCTAACGTCCGGCTTCCTTGCTTTTCAAGGTTTCCGCCCCGGCGACCTTTTTTTTTTTTTCTCTCTTTCTTCTCACCTTTTTCGTCCTAAAACGGAATTGAAAATCTCGTTTGTTGACAAGTGTCGTGTTTTGTTTGGTAATCGGTAACTAGTGTTTGTTTATTATGAAATTTATCGGTGAGGAAGCTCAACACGCTTTGACCACGTGGTAGATAAAACGTGGGTTCCCACCAGGCGAGGATCACGTGACAGATCTTTTTGTCCACGAATTTCATCTCTTCAAACAGCCAAAAAACGATAAAAGGCTTCTGGTCAATATTGGACAAAGAAAATAGAGCGTTCGTATCTCAACATTTTTCTTGGATGAAGTAATAACTGTTTCAGTATTGAAACGATTTGAACAATTAACCCCCTCGCTGGATCTAAAGGAGCAAAGTATGCAAATCTGCAATGTAGATCTGTCCTCCAGGTTTAGCGCCTTGAGTTTCCTAATTATCTGGAGAATACCCAGACACCACTTAGGATATAATATTACTCTGTGCCACTTTCTAAGAGTGGGTATTCTATTCTTGTTGATTCCTCACCTTTTCCTCCTTAATGCCATCTGAAAAGACTTCTTTTTTGTAGGTAGAGAAAGGTAAGTGGTAGATGAGGGGTGTAGTGGCAAGGGTAGCCACTCTGGGGTTGAGTAGTGGCTCAAAAAGGTAAATAATAATATCTTTGATAATAATTTAAACATGTTTATTATGAAAAAAAAAGAAAGAAAATAAAACAAAATTTAAATTACCAAGTTCCCTTTTTACCATAAAAAATTACAGAAAACCTTGGAAAATTTTTTTATTTTTATAAATTTATTTTCCCAACTATGCTGGACGAACGGAAATTTATACAAAGGGAGGAGAAAAAGGAAAAAAAAAGAGAAGAAAAATTAAATATTCCTTCAAATATATAACAAACAGTACAAAAATCTTGGTTAAAATAATTTCTATGAGAAGAAGCTTACGTGAAAAAAAACACCCTTAAACCTATTTTGCTCGTAAATGAAAATAGGAAAAAATAAATTACAATTTTAGCCCATTCGCACTATTTTCAATACTTTTTAATAATTGTTTTAATTATTTTAAAATAATTCTAATAGGAAAAAAGTTCAAATAGCAACAAAATGTAGGCTAGAGCATTCGATTTAGCACTAGAGAAATAAAAACCGACTAAAAAGAAATATTTGAAATTTTCAATTAAAAAAAAAAGTTATTCCTACATTATTCGGAGTCTGGAACGTTTTCAGATCAGTTTCCTGTAACAAAGAAAAAATTTGTAAAAAGTTTAAAATTTTGGGGGGATCCTTAACACTTTCCTGACGAAGGTCTTGTAAGACAGCTTGGCCGAGTCCCAGGGCTGCCTTAGTTATATGTAAGACAGAATTTTTTTTTCTTTTTAATGTTTTGCCGGCCCTGGGAGTTGGCTATGAAATTCGGGCTCTCCCGGAATAAAAGGCAAGCTTTTCTTACATTCTTAAAGAAAGAAATCTATTTTTACCTGTGAAAGCTTGCGATGATGTCGTCTGACCAGGTACAGAATACTGGGGCCTGAAATTGGTGAAATTAGCATTTGCAAAGTTACCGCTCAGCTGCCCTGAGTTAAAGCCGGCGGGAAATTGGCTACTGATAATTCCTAAAAGCAAAAAAAGGTTAATTTTTTTTTTTTTTTAATGTGGGTTTTAATAGTACCTGTCTGGTGTGATGTAGTAGGTGTTGCGGGTGAAGAGGTGGCCGCTAGCCTGGATAAAATCGACCGTTCAGACATCTGGAGTCGTTGAGCGACGGGAGGGATTCGGGCCAAAGTCGCCGGAAGTCGAGAAACGTCGGATTTCATGTCCGAGAGCAATTCTTCGAGCTGATTGAGGACTTTGTGAAGGACCGCATTGGCCGGTTTGTTCCCCGCTAAGCTTTCTTTCGAAAGGTGCTGATGCGATTCAGCAAGACATTCGACTTCAGCAAACCTAGCGTTGAGCGACATCGCCGGATGGTTCGGATCTTGGGTCAGATTGAGATAGGCCGCACGGCGGAGTTGCTCCTCGATCACTAACGCCTGTTCCAACAGTTTGAACCTCCGCGCCAAAAATTTATTCTTGATTTCCAAAAAGTTCCCTTTTCCGACATCCATTTTAAAAGGTTCGTTGATAATCGCGAACCGGATGTCATTCTGGATATCCTGCCATCGGCCATAACCGTGAGTGACGATCCCTCCAAGAAGCCAGTAATCATGTCGTCGGTGCCAAATTTCATACTCGCGACCGGGAACTGCAGCTTTCTCTTCATTTTGCCACAAAGTGTGCAACTCGGTGAAGCCACCATCGGCTATGTTGAACATAAACTTTCTTTTGGCTTTCTCTTCTTCTCCATCTTTCTTTTCATCATCCTCGGCCTTCTCTTCTTTTATGTCCTCTTTGTCTTTCTCTTTATCATCTTTCTTCTCTTCTGATTTCTCGGTTTTCATGCTGAGATCGGTCACTTGGTCTTCTTTGTCTTTAGGCTCAGCGGCCAAATCCATTGGCTGATCTTCTTCTTTGACTTCAACTGGCGCTGGTTCTGCCGGAGTCGCTTCTTTTTCTTTCGCCTCTTCAGCCACTTCGGGCTCCTCTTCTTTCACCTTTTCTACTTCTGGAGGTTTTTCTTCAGATTTTTCAGGCTAAAAGAGAAAGTTAAGGTTGAAAAATTTATAGTCGAGGGGTCAAAAAAGGGGGTCTGACATGCAAAAGGTGCTGTATCTTGTTTAGGACCATTAAGCAGTTCTAAATCTAAATTTTTGTCTCCCTCACCCATTTGCTTCATAGGCACAGAGGGGAGGGGCAAAAACTAGGATTTAGAACTACCTAAAGATCCTGAACATTTAGTCCAGTCAATCTACACCCGAAAAAAGCAAATACATAAATAGAAAAAAAAAAAGGTATTTTGCCTGAAGAAATTGGTTTTTCCCCCCTTTCTTTCCGCCCTAGATTGACTGTGCTAATGGTAAAATCCGTCTGGCAATTGGACTATAAATAGAAATTACCTCTTTGACTTCTTCTTCAGGTTTGGGTGTTTCAGCTTCTTTATCGGATTTTTCTTTTTCTTCTTTGTCTTCAGATTTCATGGACAAATCTTCAACTTTGGGTTTATCGTCTTTTTCTGTTTGAGTCTCTTCCGTTTGTGTCTTTTCAGACGTACCAGGTGCCGGACTCGGGGCGGCGCTTGTAGCGGGAGTTCCGCTACTGCTTGCTTCGCCTACGCTGCTCGTCGTCTGCGTCTTCATATTCTCCATCATCGGCTTTTTCAAGATTTCGGGCATCGAGTAGAAACCGTTGATATGTTCGAATTCTTGAACCTTCTTCCTTATTAAAGACATGACGCCAATTCTGGTCAAAACGTGCTGACGCGAAAGCCCTTCTCTGGGAACTCCATCGGCGAATGTTTCCGCATTATCGGCACCCGGTTCGCACAGATGTCGCATAAAAAGCGAAACATACGCTTTAAAGTGCTTCTCGGATTTACCTCGCAAATCACGAACTAACCATTGGGAATTGAAAGCATCCTGAGGGGGCATTCCGTATCGCATGATAGCATTAAGGAACGCTTTTCGTTGTCTCGCATTAAATCCAAGCACCTAAAAATCGAATTGAAAATTTGAACTCAAACATTAAGAAAACACTAACCTCAATATTTCCACCAACTCTGGCCAAAAGAGGAGGAAGGGGACGATCCCTTTCTTCCCTTCTTTCAGGCCTTCTTTTCTTCTTGATCCCGTCCTCGGTCTTTTCATCGAAATCGTCATCTTCTTTATCATCATCTTAAAAGAAATACATAAGAAAAAAAGAGAATACGCTTATTTACAGCTTACCAGAAGGAGCGGAAAAGTCGGAGTTGTAGTCGGAAAGGTTTTCTTGCCAGTTGGTATCCGGAGGCTCTCGTCCTGTCTCAACGATTCCACCGTCATTGTAGTTAACTTGCTTTCTGACACGTTTTCCTTTCCCGAGACTCCTCGACAAGTCCTCCTGCTGCTGCTCATAATGATGGCGGAGAAGTTTAACCCAATAAGCAGGATCGGTGTTTTCTGCTTCTTGTTTAATAACTTCTGTACCTTCATCTTCATCCTAAAATAAAGCATAAAATAGCGAAAGAAATAATGAATTTTTTTGTTACCTCATCTTCTTCTTTAGTGACATAAGAAGCGACTTTGAATGAAGAGAGATACTCGTTGGACCAATTTTCTTTTTGCTCGATACCCATTTTGGAACGATCTAATAAATCTTCGACGGCTTTATCATCATAATGGATGGCTTCGTCTTCTTTTCCTTCTTCTTCTTTGAAGAGTTCTTCAGTACCGAATCTCAAAATGTCGTCTAATTCTTGTTTAGTGAAGTTTGCTTGTTTCCCTCCCATTCCTGGCCGTACGACAAGATGGGTCAACATCATCTTCCTTTTGGCTACTTGAGTGACTCTTTCTTCCACGGAATTTCGAGTAACGAAACGGTAAATCATGACTTTGTTGGCTTGACCGATTCTATGAGCTCGGGAGAAAGCCTGGATGTCGTTGTGTGGGTTCCAATCGGAATCGTAGATGATGACGGTGTCCGCTGTGGCCAAATTGATACCCAAACCTCCAGCTCTTGTCGATAAAAGAAAGACAAATTGTGGAGCTCCAGGGGCATTGAAACGATCAATAGCTTCTTGCCTTAAGCTCCCTGTAATCGTACCATCAATCCTTTCATACTTGTAGCCCTCCCCGTCCAAATAATCTTCCAAAATATCCAACATTTTGGTCATTTGAGAGAAAATCAAAACACGATGGCCTTCATCTTTAAGCTTCTTGAGCATTCGAGACAAAAGAGTGAGTTTTCCTGATGCTTTGATGATTCCTTGAAGTTCGTATGTCCCGTTTGGACCTAAAGGAGCTTCCTGAGCGGCTGCAGGGAAAAGATAAGGATGATTACAGCATTTCTTTAAGTCCATCATTATATTCAAAAGAGAGACTTGTTGTCCACCTCCTTTTGGATTCAAAGCCTCAAAATTTCGTGTGAGAATATATTTATAATATTTCTTCTGCATCGGCGAAAGTTCAACTCTGACGATAAACTCGGATTTCGTCGGCATGTTTTTCAATACATCGGCTTTAAGACGACGAAGCATGTGCGGACCCAGAAGCTCATGAAGTCGCTTTACTTGCTCCTCCTTGGAAATATCGGCAAATTCGTTTTGAAAAGTGGCCAAATCGTTGAATTTCTTCGGCGTCAAGAAGTTCAAAAGATGGAAGAGTTCTTCAAGATTGTTCTGGAGAGGTGTACCAGTCAAAAGTAATTTGTAAGCGATATTATATGATGCCAAAATTCTGAAAAACTTGCTTTGATTGCTTTTTAAACGATGGGCTTCATCTACGACTAAGACGGACCAATCGATCGAACCCAAACATGCGACATCGATTGAAATGAGCTCGTACGAAGTCAAAAGGACGTGAAATTTGATGTTGTTGGAGCGGAGTCGAGAAGCTTTCCCTCCTCGCATCACTGCATTTTCTTCAAACGAAAATTCATTTTCACGAATGACAGCTCGAGAATCTTTATCGCCAACATAAGTAACGACGTAAAAATCAGGAGCCCAAAGCTCGAATTCTCTTTCCCAGTTGATTATTGTCGAGAGAGGTACGCTCACCAAAAATGGCCCTCGGCAATGTCCTTCTTTATAAAGTGAATATAAAAACGAGATTGTCTGAATGGTCTTTCCTAGACCCATTTCATCAGCAAGAATTGTGTCCGTTTCATTCGCCCACGAGTATCTTAACCAGTTCAAACCCTCTAACTGATACGGATGCAAGCATAAGTCCAATTTGTCAAGGTATTCGGGCTGCCTTTCCATTTTCTTTTTAAGATCCGACATCGGCTTTTCGGGCGGAGGATTGAAATATTTTCTGAAATTAAAAAAAAAAATTATATGTTTTTCATACAGTTAATTTTTATCTTACCCGTTATTTCCACCTCTATCGTCATCATCTTGATCCCTGTTTTTAGACTTTTTGCCTTTTCCTTTCCTCGATTTTTTACCCTCGTTCATGCAATAAGCTTTCATTTCCTAAAAAAAAATTGAAACAAAATAAAATTTGGATCAAATTTAGGGAGATTAATTAAAACTTTACAGGGAAAGAGGAATAAATCAGTAAAACAGGGGCACAAATCAGTCCAAAACCATTTAAAAAACCAAACAAGCTAAAAAAGGTGCCAAGCGACTGCTGCAAAGAGACAGGACTTTGGTCACCCCATGATTGTGTCAAAAGAAGATGGATATAGCGTTAAAATGTGCGGAAAGGCCTTTAATGCCATTTTAATAGAAAAACGACATTCTAAAACTTTCCTGTTTTCATGTATCCCTTAGTGATAACAAATATTTCAGACTTCAAAAATATTGTGTTGGTTTAACTTAGGGAATTAATTTGGGGGTGGTGGTTATAGATACAGACCTGGTAGTATTCAATTGATCTTTTGAGGCCGGGGATGTCTTCATTTTCGTCTTCCCAGGTAGCTTGGTCATAAGAAAGGTCACGCCATTTGACCAGATAGAGAGTTGTGCCATCACGAGTGATTCTGTGATTTATGATCCTTTGAATGATGAGCCATTCCGGTTTGATGCCATATTTGTAAAATTTGTCTTCCAACTCTTGCTCGTTGATGTCCAAACAAGCTTCCCTGATTCGTTTCATGCGGCTGTCGGAGTCGTCGAGCGGCTCCTCGAGTTTAGGCGGCTCATCCATGTCATATTTACGGATGTAGCTTCTTATCATCTGAGTATGGAAAACGTCCATCTGAAGCTCGGAGACCCAGCTACAGTGCCAATATGACTTGTCTGCCCATCGGACGAAATATTCGCGGAGTTTCGGCCTTGGCTTTTTCCTCGCAGCTTCGGGCAAATCGTCTTCTTTTATTTTATTTTCCATCCACCTCCATGTTAAAATTTTACAAACTTTCCCTGGCAACGGTTTCGCCTGAAAAAGACGTTAAATAATTTAAACAAGACAATTTTAGACTTACTGAGCATCTTGGGCATTTCCAATCGCCGTCTGGGATGTCGACTAATGGTGGGTTGAGACAGAAAGTGTGATAAGCTGAAGGGCATGAGTCACAGCAAAGAAGTTCCCCGCCGTCTTTGCAAACGCGGCAAAACTCTTGATGTACATCGTCTTCTTTTTCTTGGACGCCTTCTCCTTCGCAATGGGGGCATGACCACTTTCCTTCCGGCGTGTCTTCAAGTTCAGGGTCAAGGCAGACCAAATGGTAAGCCCTTGGGCATGTGTCGCACAGTATGATCTCGCCTCCTTGCTGGCAAACTTCGCAGTAGTCTTGATGGTCGGTTTCGTAACCGGCTTCACTGTCAGGAAATTTACTCGTCGTCCTTGTCTTCTTCTTCTTTTTGCTTTTATTTCCGATCTTAGTTTTTGCTTTCCGTTTTGGAACATCAGGCTCTTCTTCAGCTCCTTCTTCACCTTCAGCTTGATCAGTTTTGTTCACTTCTTCTGCTTCTTGAAGCATTTGTTCAAATTCGGCATCGGAATCGCGATCGGAAGCAGGTGCTGAACCTTCATCTTCTTCGTCAGAATTTTGTTTTCTTTTTCCAATTTTAATTTTTAACGTGGGAACCTTTGTTGTGGCTGGAGGGGCGGATTTTTTTCCCGATTTCTTCCTTCCACTGCGTTTTTTCTTTCCCTTTTCTTCCATGTCATCATCCTCTTCGTCATCGTTTTGGACATTTTTGGGCGGACGACCGACTCTGGGTTTTGTATATTCGACTTCAGTGTCTACTTCGGCTTCTTGCTCTTGCGGCTCAGAATTTGGATTGGATTGATTGAAATCTCGCCATTTTGCTGCCACAAGCATCATCATCTTCCCGATTGGAACTCTCGGGTTATCTTTAGACAAAAGTGGTCTAACATGCTGTTGAAACAATTTGTAAGTGGTCAAATTCAAATAGTCTTCTTCTGTGTAATCAATTTGGACGTCATTAAGACCGAAAAGATTGCAGACTTCTTGGACCGAAGGGACTCCTCCGGAACTGTCACTGGCAGGCGCTGTACTCCCTCGTGATTTCCGCGACTTTTTGCTGTAATCGGACTCATTTCCTTCTTCGTCCATTTGACCTTCGCTTTCCTCCGCACTGTCATTCTTCTTCCGTTTCTTTCTCTTCTTTTCCTTTTTACTCTCTCCTCGAGCTTTGCGCTTTTTCCCTTTTTTCTTTTTAGCATCTTCTGGATAGTAGTCATCATCAGGATCCTAAAATAAAATTTAGAAAAGAAAAAAAATTTATTCAAATTTTCTTACGTCGTTGTTTCTGGAATCACTCTCAGGAGAGTTGGCAGCTGCTTCTTCAACTTCAGCAGCTCCTTCCACCTCCTCTTCTAAAAATAAGACATCATTTTAATATCTTTAAAAAATAAAACAATAAATTGACTTATTATGTAAGTACTCGTTTTGCAAATAAACAAAAATCTGAAAAATTCCTGAAGGTCAAAAAAATATGAAAATCCATCGAGAAGGAAAAATAATCTCTTTAAAAAAAAGAAAATGAGAAAATATTGTGGAAAGAGATTAGGGGGAGAAGGGTAACCCTCTGAAATTATATTCAGGGGTGGGGGTGCTTGGGGTGGAGAAGTTTATTACAAAAAGGGGGTGGTTTCAGACATAAGGAGGGTGGAATCCTTCCCCATTTGAAATAAAACCTTAAAACGTGGCCTCAGATTACTAAAGATACAAAAATCATTTTAAAAAAGCGATTCGTCTTCGCACTCCGAGCGTTGTGCCAATTGAAAAAAAAATTGTGGTTGAAATCTTTTAAAATGTGCAAAAAAACTGAATGGGCAGATTTTGACGTCATTCAACGTTTAATGTCTCTTCGGCCTTACAACAAACCCGATAGCTCAGGCGAGTCTGTCAAGATTACAAAGAGTTGGCGACGCTCAGAGCGAGTCATGCGAAACACGAATCCGCTCTTTTTATGTTCAAGATTGCGTTTTCATCATCATCGGCTATTAGTAGTGAGGAATTGGGTGGATTTATGAGGGGGGATGAGGTTTGGGGGCTTATTAAAAAAAACTACTTTTAGGCGAAAGCCAAAAACCCAATTAAAAGGTCTGGTAGTCAGAAGAAGCCTCAAAACTGGAACTCAGGACCAGATAGACCTAGTGGGAGATAAGGAAATTCCTGATAGTGCAGGACCGGTCATCTCCTTTTTACCTAGATTTTTAAGCCTTTTTAGACACTAGGGGCCCTCATAACTAGACTTTTCTATTGGTATGAGAAGGACCCTTTCTAGCTTGATTTTGACCCTTTTAGGACAATAGGGGCCCATTTAGCTAGATTATCTTCCTTTCGGAAGAAAGGAAAAAAAATCCTATTTAAATTGAATTTTGACACTATGTTGTAACTAGATTTTGTTCCTTTCCTATTAAAAGGCCCCTTTAAGTCCTCTCAGTTCCTTCACTATGAAAAGGCCTCTTGTTAGCTTAGATTTTGACACTTTTAGGACAATAGGGGCCCTTTTAACAGATACTATTTCTTAATGGCAAATAAGGCCATTTTGAGCTTGTTTTTGTTCTTTTTTGGGACATATATCCTTTATATCCAAGATATTTCATTCCTTTGCAACAAAATGGCCTCATATACTGAGTTGATTTTTGAGCATTTTAAGACTTTTTGATATTCTCAAAGGATCAGACAAAAAATGCAGCAACAAGGTAACAACATTATGTCCCTCAGTCAGAAATGAATCTTCCAGTTTCTTGATCTTTAGAGGTGGAAGACCAGAATATTGGTACCTACCAAATTTTCCCAATTTAAAATTTAGTCAGTCAAATACGAAGGTAGATCAGTAGGTATCGTCAGTTCTCTTATTTCTGATCTACTGACTAGGACATCTAAAATTCCATCTAAAGTCCAATAAAAAAAATCTACCTAAAAAAAATACGGAATACGAAAACCGCCAAAACTAGAAGGTCGCCTAACATGAAAAACGTCAAAACCGGTTTTCAAGATAGGTCGTAAAAAAAATTAAAGATTATTATTAATAAAATAAAATTGATTCGGGAAATGAAATAAAAATCAGGGATATGCCAATTTTCTTTGTTTGACGGCCACCATTTTGTTTGGGGTCACGACACGGGCGAGGGGGGCAATGCCGCTACTTGACAAGGCAAAATAATGAGGCTTCTTAATTTTACACCTATAGGGAAATTTCGCTTTTTTGTTACTTCCATTCAATAAAACAGATAGATAAGGATGAATGGTGATGAGGAGAGTTGATTGAGGTGATAAAATTGATAACGGAATGGGTAAAATGGTTGTTTAGTTGTGGAAAATGAGGGAAAATGTGAGGGGGAAAAAGTAGAAGTTATTTTGTTGTATGCGGCAAACATAACCCTTCGCGAGGGGGCCCTACTTACCGGGTAAACAATCCTCGATTTCCTCGTCCGATGCCATCGTCAATGCCTGATCTAAGGCGAATGTTCAATTGTCCGCCGAGGACGGAAGTTCAAAATGTTAAATTTCGAATTTTTTCGGTGGTTTTGATCGTTTTTCAATCAACTCGAAACTTGTAAAAATGCCTCCGAACTGGCCCGTAACCGACTGGACTGCGCTTGCGCGATTCTTTCCAAACTCCTAGATTCTCCCGGCGTCCAAGGAAAAAAAGAAGAAGAAGAAAAATGGTTTTTTAATTTTAAAATCAAAATTCAATTTGGAAATTTCGTTAAATGTTTCAAATTAAATGCAAGTTGTTTTCATCAGCCTTTAAATTATAATTAAAAGAATCTCAACTACCTATCTAGAAGGCTGTGGAAAAATAGCGCGCAAGTTCAACCTTATTTTAATTTCTGAATAGAATTTATTATTTATCTCCCATCATGCATTGCGACATGAATCATCCTCAGATCAGTGCCCATCAAACATGGATTGCCTTAGAGAACATCACACAAATGTGTCAAAACCAGATTTATCGTCCAAGTTCCATCTCTTAAAAAGACAAACTCATATAAGAGGACATTGAGCTTTTTAACTTTCTCAAAAAGTAAGTTTTTTTAATTTATTTTATTTATTTATTTTTATTTTTTACAAAAATGACAATTAAGGCGTACTTAAGACTTACCTTGGACAATAGGTCCTAAATTTGGACAAAAAACGGTTGCCCTAACTTATAGCACTTTCTAGCAAGCGACATAAGCAGGGGCGGATCGGGCCGCCGGGCTACCGAGCGATCGCTCGGTGGGCCGCTGCCCTCGAGGGCCGGTGAGGGCAATTTTAAACTAAAATAGGAGCAAAAAAAAGCTGAAAGGGCAAAAAATTCGAGGTACTGAAACATTTCACAGGGGCCTGGGCTATTCGAGGGGAAATCGAGGTTTTAAGAGTTAATTTTTCGTCGAAAAACTTCGAAATCGAGGTTCTAAGAGTTAATTTTTTGTCGAAAAACTTCGAAATTGAGTGTAGCTGGGCTATTCAATAAGTAAAAAAAAACAAAAAACAAGGAAATTGCACTTTAAACGCTGATTCTGAAGTTTTTTGAACAAAAATTGGCTCTTAAAACCATGATTTTGGGGTTTCTGACAAAAAATTGTCTCTTTGAAGTTGATTTGAAGTGTTTTAACGGAAATTTGGCTTTAGAAATGTTGACTTTGAGGTTTTTGACGAAAATTTGGCTCTTAAACCTTTGATTTTAAGGTTTTTGAAGAAAATTTGGCTCTTAAAACCTTGATTATGAGATTTTCGACGAAAAAAGGCTTATTTTGTTGTTTATGGACGAAAATTGGGCTCCTGTAACTTTGATTTTGAGGTTTCTGACGAAAAATGTCTCTTAAAACTTTGATTTTGAGGTTTTTAGACGTAAATTAAGCTTTAAAAATGTTGATTTTGAAGAAAAATTCGCTCTTAAAATGTCAAGTTTAAGGTTTTTGACGAAAAAAGGCTCTTAAAACTTTGATTTTGAGGGTTCTTAAAGAAAAATTGGCCGAATTTAAGGTTTTTGATGAAAAAATAGCGTTAAAATATGTTCAGAAAGAGAAGAAAAACTAAATTTTTGGGGGATATATGGAGAAAAAAAAGGGCCGGTCTAGTGAATGCGCCCGGTGGGCCGAAAACGGCCGATCCGCACCTGGACATAAGTCATATTATTAAGTAATAAAATTGTCAGCTAATTAAAGCTGTTAGCCTGGGAAATTAGCTAGAAAGGAGAAAAATACCAACATGCGGTCACTGGCATTACATACATTAATATGTAATCCAAAATATTAGGAGTTTTTTAGTAAATAAATTACAAAAATTTATGTTTTCGTACTTATGTAATGTGCCAATACAATGAAATTGGAAAATTCAATCAGTCGATACATGGCATAGGTGAAAGGCACTTCGAAGGGTGTGTAACTCGGGAAAAGATGAATTATTTTTCCCTGAAAACAAAATATGTTACTTATATCTTTTTAACACGTTGGAGCTAAGCCTATTCTCGTATTTCGGCTCCCGGGGCGCAACCTTCAGAACTCAAAAAGTAACATTCGGTATGCTCAGTCGTTTTTGCTTGTTTTTCTATCTCAATCCTGAAAGTAAGGGTAAACAAGCTACAAACGAACCCTATCGGAAGGGGAAAAACTTAATAAACTAAAAATAATGGATATTGGCATCAAAAACTGCAACTAGAATAATTTACCAGCATGGAGATGCATATAGGCAAGTGGGCCAACAAATAAAAACCACTAACTGAGCCGATATGTGAGGTACGCCTCCAACGTGTTAAGCTAACAGAGAATGAGGACTAGATGACATTATATTTACCGAATTAGTGGACTTCCAAAACAGTTCCTACAGGTTCTTTCGTGGTGCATCATCCTCCAATCTTCTTGCATCATCTTCAATCTCCTTAATTTCTCATCGCGTATCATTTTACCCAATCTGTAAATTCGAGCCCATTTGCATGGAGGATTCCTGGCTGAGGGAGAAATGAAATAATATAATAACTTACATAATAATATACATACTGAAACTGGAATCGATTGTAGCGAGAGGTAGCTCATCAATATTTTCCAGGATGCAAATTCGCTTCCACAGATGATCCGAGTTACAGATTACCCTCCATGATTGGCAAACAACTGACGCTTTCATAAATTCTTTCACTGGCAAATAACTCAAAATATTTTCAGCGAGTTCTTGCGGAAGTAAAGACAAGATGTCCATTTTCACCTACAAAAAAATTTTGTTTAAAATTTTATTTAGAAAATAAGCCTCATCATGAAGTAAACTGACTGTAGAAACTACACTTTTTCACGGGGTCCCGAGAATTCGTCGGGCACAATTCGTCACTACGAAAATTCATTGCCACGACAATTTGTTGCCAAAAGAGAAAAAACTCAAACTTTCCGAAAACTCGTGGCTCTACAGACCTCTCCACAAACACTAAATACCCCCACCTACTCACTATAGAGCTCACCACCACCCATCGATCAACATTTCATTATCACCCATCACCTTTTCTACCCTCAAGGAGTCCTGGACCCTCCGAATCAGGATGACTTACATTTTTGTTATTCCCAGAACTCCCTGATCACGAATACATACATAGGTCCTGGAGCAGCTTCAGTCGCACCGACCGCAATAGCTTCTTGCCCTTTGGGAATCCGCCACACACACACACAAAAAAAAAAAGCGACACAAGGACGGCATTACCGAAGTTGCATCTAATTATAACCATAAGACCCTTCCTTACTCTTAACTATCGCGGGTGTAAAATTAATGAAAATATATTCTTTCTGAAGAAATTTGCCACCCAAATTAAATTGACAAAGGATAATCAAGATCCCTAACCTCTTATGTGCAAATCATTATAAGTACTCAACCGAGTAAACTAATAATAAAAATAGTCTAATAAACCCATAAAAAGAGAAAGTTAATACAACTAATAAATAAGTATATTGTATTGTGAAATCAAACACCAAAATATGTGATGGATTGAACTCACATTGGTATTTCTGCCACGATGTTCTTCCCGCGACATTCTGGAATCAAGTTATGGTTGGAAGGTAGAAAACTGTTATTCTTCACTAACCTTCAGGACAGTGTGGCCGCGGGGGATTCAAGTCAAGGATAACGGTCCCAGTAATGGTCCCACCGTCCCAGCTAGTTTATCTCGTTTAGTTTTCATTTAAAATTTTAATTTTTGTTTTCTTTATGACAAATTATTGGCCACTGGCTTCAGGGCTGCCAGATTGGGGACATATAAAAGTAGCTGAATTGCGTTAAATCGCCCAACTTGGAGCTTTGAGTTTATAACACTTTAGTGTTATAAACTCAAAGCTTGGAGACACTGTCAAAAGCCCAACTCTGTCTGATTACAGGGCTGCCAGCTTAAGCCCCAAAGAGTTGCCCAAATTCCAATGAATGACCAACCTGACAATACTGTCGAAAGTCCACAACTTTGTCGGATTACAGGGTGGCCAGATTGAGCCTTATAATAGAAGCCCAATTTGGGATAAATCGCCGAAAATGGCAACACTGGCTTGGAGAGTATCCTTAGAAATTTGAGAAAGTTAAAACTATCATGGGTGTGTGATATTGTCTATTGATTGGAAGGGCCCCTTAAAAGTCATCAAACATAGAATAAAGACGATGGTCATTAATACCGAAAAAGAGTCAGTCCTCGTTTAAATAGAATTTAACTAATTGCAGAAGAAAAGAACTTTGAGGAAATCTGCTAAAAATATTTTTTTAGGTGAATTTGACTCTCTGCATGAAAAATCTGTTTTTTCGTTGACTGTTTTTTTACGTTGACTATTTAACGTTGACTGTTTTTTTTAAATTCCAAAGACAGCAGAGACACATAAAAGGATCAAAGTTAGAAGAAAGAAAAAGAAAAGAAAAGAAAAAAAGATTGTCCTAAATGATGGACAAAACGAGAGTTTCGGGGCCAAAAAGAGCGCAAGGTCCCAAAGAGAAGGGAAAAGCGTCTGTCCCGCCTCCCTGTCGGGGACTTTACCCCGGAAGGGTTGGCCAGACTGATTAGGGGTGGCAAATATTCAGACGACAGAGAGCCGCCGTGGGATGTAGAGGGTGAAATAAAATACGCTTATTTACAAGGTGAGGCCTATTTTTTTTTATTCCTCCCCCTTTCCATTCCTCACCCCTCAATCAACCACCCCGACCAAAAAATAAAAGACACTAACGTTCCGGCCAAAAAGCAATTAACCGGCTTCAATTTTTAATCACTTAAATATTATAAACTTGTATTTATTTATATTCAACAGGTTCTTAACAAAACATTGCTTTATAATTTTGCATGACGTTTACTGGTTTAATGTTATTCAAGGTCAACTTCTTCGACGACCTAAATATCGTTAAATGAGCACCCGAAACATTTTGTCAATTTTTTATCCCGTTAAATTTTATTTATTTTTACATAAATTTTAATCTTAATTATTTTTAAGATTTAGTCTTAATTATCTTTAATATTTTTGTCCATTTTTAATCAATTGAACAATAGTTTAAATTATTAGTAAGCCCAAAGTTTTAAATCGGTCTTGTAGTTTCAGAGCTTTGGGCCTAACCATAGACTCCAAATTCATCCAACTTCAAAACCATTTACAAAACACCTACCTTACATAAATTGAAAAAAATTATGGGTACAAGGTTACGACCCTGTGTAACTCCTAAGTAGAAATTCTCTTTTAAACATTTTTTCTTCTTTTTTTTCTAAGCACTTCGTCGACTGAAAAGGCCAACTTTGTTATACAAATAATACTTATTTTTAAAGGGAAAGCATAAATCTCTATTTCATCCCTGATTTAATTTACCCAACGTTGGTTTATAAAATGTCGAGGGAGAGAGAGGAAAAAAAAAGTTTTAGAAACAAAGTTAAAAATTTTTATAAATTTTTAATGTTCTGGAAATAAAAAAAAAGAGAGAGAGAGAGGAATCTAGACTGAATAAAGAAATAGAGGTACAAAGAAATAATAAAAATAAAGGATTTTCTTCCTTTCTCGAGCAAGACGCTAAGAAACGGGAGACTCATGTGGTGATTTATGTACATTTTACGGTTTCTCCCCTTCTAGAACCCTCGTTCATGAATTTATATTCACCCTCACTGCGTCTTGTATGAATTACGAAGAAAAAACTCGAAACGAGGACTTTTCAGAAACTATTTTTATCGCAAAAACGTCGATTTTTAAAAATAAAATTTCCTTTTTTTTATTTTATTTTTATAAAAAAATTTTTTCTCTTCGGATTACGCTTTGTCAAACAAATTAACTCATTTGTAAAATTTAAAACCTCAACTCTCTCTCTCTTTTTTTGGAGACCCAATTAGTCTCTTTTTTAAGGGAAAGCGAGAGGAAAAAAAACACAAAAACATGTTTGACGTTAATTGCTCATTTAACTATTTAGATTTATCTTGCTTATTTTAATTAAAATTTAACTTTTTTATATTTATAAATTATAAACATTTATGACTTAATAAGGAATTAGGAATACCTCCTCTTGGATTTGATTAATTAATTAAAATAAAATTAATGGAAAAGAAAAGAGATAAAAACAAGATATGGGTTCGAAGCAGATTCATTAAAATCTCCTTTTCCTCTAATTTAAAAATTTCATTCTTATTTTTTCAATGAAGAAAAAAAAAATTTTTTTTATTTTTATTTTTTATTAAGTATGTATTGAAATTTTAACTATGTAACTCCCCAATGAAATATTATAAATAAATATATTGCATTAAATTTTTAGAGAGGAAAAAACCTGAATTTTAGGGGCTAAAGATGACCTTTTTTAATAGCAGAAACGTCTTCCGGGCATAATTTACTTATGTAGCTTTTTCATATTGCATTTTTGACATGAATCTCATATTATGTTATAACTTTAACTATTTTACCTACCTAATAAAAAAATAAAATAAAAAATTGAACCCAAAATCTTGAGGTTCGGAATCTAAATTGGTAAAAAATTCACGCATGATAAAATCTGGAGGTAGATAAATGCGAAAGATTTACGAGGGATGAAATAATATGCCTTGAATATTAAGTGAACAGTAAGGACCCCTCTGGAATCTTCCAGTTTGGGGGGTCGACCATTATGATTGTTTGTTTCTCATTCAATAAATCGCAGCACATTCGGCTCCAAATTTTTCCCTCGTTTTCGGAACTAAAAATGGTCCGATTTTTTTTCTGCAATGCTGTCCAAAGCGATGGACGAAGAGGGGGACGCGACGGGGAGTCGTAAATTTAGGAACGCGCTAGCCAAGCAAAACCTCGACATTTCACGAACGGTACCAAGCAGGGGCGGACTGGCCCGGGGGGGGTGGACAGACCCCGGTGAATACATAGAAGCGGCGCGGCGCCCCCCCCCCGGGTCATTTTTTTAAGCGTTATTTTTGCTCAGTGGCTCCCAAACTGGGGGGCGTAAGCTGTCCCCAGGAGGGTGTCGGAAAGCTCAAGATTTTATTTTATTTTTTTTATTTTTTTTTGTGCAAATATCCCCAAAAATTCGTCAAAAACCTCAAAATCAATATTTTTAAAGCCTAATTTTGGTCAAAAAAACCTCGAAATCAACATTTATGAAGCCTAATTTTCGTCCAAAAACCTCGAAATCAACATTTAAAAAGCAAAATTTTCGTCAAAAACCTCAAAATCAACATTTTTAAAGCTTAATTTTGGTCACAAAACCTCGAAATCAACATTTATAAAGCCTAATTTTTGTCCAAAAACCTTAAAATAAACATTAAAAAAGCCTAATTTTGGTCAAAAAACTTCGAAATCAACATTTATGATGCCTAATTTTGTCCACAACCCTCAAAATCAACATAAAAAAAAAGCTAAATTTTCGTCAAAAAAACCCCCTCAAAATCAACATTAAAAAAGCCTAATTTTGGTCAAAAACCTCGAAATCAACATTTATAATTGCCTAATTTTCGTAAAAAAACCTCAAAATCAACTTTAACTTGACCATTTTTCGTCAAAAGCCTCCAAATCATGGTTGTAAGACCAATTTTTGTCAAAAAATCTCAAAATCTACGTTTTAAGTACAATTTATTTTGTCAAAATCAACATTTAAAAAGCCTTAAAAAGCTTTAAAAATGTTTATTTTGAGATTTTTTGACAAAAATTGGTCTTACAACCATGATTTTGAGGTTTTTGACGAAAAATTGGCAATTTTATAACGGAAATTAGGATATTATAAATGTTGATTTCGAGGTTTTGGACGAAAATTAGGCATCATAAATGTTGATTCCGGGGTTTTTTTTTTTTTTTTTTTTTTTTTTTTTTTTTTTTTTTTTTTTGTTTTTTTTTTTTTTTTTTTTTTTTTTTTTTTTTTTTTTTTTTTTTTTTTTTTTTTTTTTTTTTTTTTTTTTTTTCTTTTTTTTTTTTTTTTTTTTTTTTTTTTTTTTTTTTTTTTTTTTTTTTTTTGTTTTTTTTTTTTTTTTTTTTTTTTTTTTTTTTTTTTTTTTTTTTTTTTTTTTTCTTTTTTTTTTTTTTTTTTTGTTTTTTTTTTTTTTTTTTTTTTTTTTTTTTTTTTTTTTTTCTTTTTTTTTTTTTTTTTTTTTTTTTTTTTTTTTTTTTTTTTTTTTTTTTTTTTTTTTTTTTCTTTTTTTTTTTTTTTTTTGTTTTTTTTTTTTTTTTTTTTTTTTTTTTTTTTTTTTGTTTTTTTTTTTTTTTTTTTTTTTTTTTTTTTTTTTTTTTTTTTTTTTTTGTTGTTTTTTTTTTTTTTTTTTTTTTTTTTTTTTTTTTTTTTTTTTTTTTTTTGTTTTTTTTTTTTTTTTTTTTTTTTTTTTGTTTTTTTTTTTTTTTTTTTTTTTTTTTATTTTTTTTTTTTTTTTTTTTTTTTTTTTTTTTTTTTTTTTTTTTTTTTTTTTTTTTTTTTTTTTTTTTTTTTTTTTTTTTTTCTTCTTTTTTTTATTTTTTTTTTTTTTTTTTTTTTTTTTTTTTTTTTTTTTTTTTTTTTTTTTTTTTTTTTTTTTTTTTTTTTTTTTTTTTTTTCTTTTTTTTTTTTTTTTTTTTTTTTTTTTTTTTTTTTTTTTTTTTTTTTTTTTTTTTTTTTTTTTTCTTTTTTTTTTTTATAAACGGGAAATTAGGCAATATAAATGTTGATTTCGAGGTTTTGGACCTGAAAAACCGGACGGTCCGGAAAAATTAATTAATTAGGCTAAATTATGGCATCATAAATGTTGATGCCGGGGAGGGTTTTTTAGGTAGATTCTGTCAGAAATCTACCTATTGCAATGGGGGCAGTAGTCCTCAGATTCAAAATTTTGTGACAGGTTTTCATTTCAGAGCCCCCTGGACCCCAAACCACCCTCAACTCAAAAGTTTATATATATATATATGTATAATATGTGTATATATATATAGTATATATTATATAGTTATATATATCGCACGATAACTTTGAGTAATTTTTACTTGACCACATGAAATTCGGTATTTAGGGCTTTTAAACTAATAGAATTTATGAGTTCGTTACGGCTGAAATCGGACCAGCGTTTTGGTACTTTACTTAGGGCCTAACCTGCGAATCTCGCAACCGTTTCATCCAATCCTTTCAAACTTAAAAGTGATGTTATGGGGATGGCTAGAAAGATTTAAAGTTGGTTTGGATCAGCTGGGCGTAATAGATTTGAACCTAGGTAAAAAAGAATTTTTTGAATTTTACCGGGAAACAGTATGATTTTTTTCTTTCGAATTATAGAAGTTCTAGATCTAAACATCTGAAAGAAATCTACCTCTTTAGTCTCTGCTGCCGCGGGACTCATTGTTTGTTTGACCAAAGTTAGGCTTTAAGATGTTGATTTTGAAGTTTTTGACGAATCGTATTGGGGTATATTTGCCAAAAGAAACAAAACGGTTAGCTTGCCCACACCCTTTCTGGGGATGGTGGACAGCTTTTACCGCCCCCAGTTTTGGAGCCACTGAGCCCAAAAATTAACGCTAAAATAGAAAACTGACCCGGAGGGCCGCTGCCTTCTGTCCACCCGTCCCCCGGGCCAGTCCGCCCCTGAGTATACATAGTATTTTTAGGGAAAAATGTTTAATAATAATTTTTATGGTGGCCGACTGGTTTCAATGTTTCGACATGTTTTGTCCACGGGAGCGAATCGAAAGGGAGTAAAACTTCACAAGTTCATCCGGGGCGGGGACATGTTTTGAATGATTCCCTTTTATTTTTTAACCCTGCACAAATCAATATTTTCAATACTAGCTTCGAGACAATAAAGCCCAAACGTCGGCTATCGTCCTTTGGAAACGCACGCTCAATATCCGAGGAAAAACTCGCACAATTTCATTTGAAAATTTATATTAAAAAAAAAATGGAGGGATGAAGTCATAAAACTTTTAATCCTAAGCACAGGCTTAAAAAGAGGCTTTTAATGTTTAAAATTCAATTTTTAGAACAATTATGGAAATGCGTTTTTTATCCAAATGTTACCTATTGTCCTACTTTCGCTCTGATCCATTGAATTTGATAGGCTCGTTGAATTCTCAAAAGGTTTCGTTCAAAACGTTCTATAATCCAAAGTGGGGAGGTCGGATTCTTCCTTTGGAATTTCCAATTCTGCCCTCGATAACCATTCCGTTCAATATGAAATGGAACCTGTGATATCCAGGAAACCGCTTTTATAAAAATACATACCAATCGAAGTAGGCATTTACAGAATATTTACTCACCATATTTTATTTATAACTATTTTAACTTTGGAATAAAATAATCTTTTAATGATCGTGAATAGTTTCGAATGTGGCTGTACAATGATGGATGGATTAATAAATTAGGGAAAATGGCTTATAAAAAATGGAATGCATTGCGGGTCCGAACTTTTGAGTGGGAGGAAAAAAATGAACTCAAGGGTCATACAACTTGCTGTGCTCGCGAGAGGAAAAAAATGAACTCAAGGGTTACATAGACGAGGAGTTGGATAACCCTGGAGTTCACATCTAGTATACGATCGTTGTGTTTTTATGTCTTTACACGTAAATATGGTATCGTTTTTATTTGGGCAATTGGTCGATAATGAACTTAAAATAAAACCTTTAGGTAAACATTTAATCCAAACAGAGAACGTTGGGAGATTAAAAGGAAAGAGGCAATAAAACGAAAATACAGAGAAAGGGAAGGAAAAGGCCCTTAAATCAATTACAAAAGGTTTCTCGAGGACTTTTTCGTTCCGGTAATCTTTTCATGCGTGAATGTAATTGTCTCAGTCCCTCTTTTTTCCAGTGTAATTTCGATAGCTGGGGCATTTTAATTACAATTTTGTTTCGTGTAAAAGCTTATAAAGCAAATTTAAGGCCCACCTAACAATTTCCTTCCAAGGTCAGTTTTTATCTTCCGTATTTTATGAAAGTTATAAAAAAATACGGTAAAACAAACATTTTTACAGCCCCGTTTACCTAGATGGGCACAAATAAAATTCGTCCCTCGTAAAAATAAAATTGTGGAAATATTTTTTTTTTAAATATTGTTTGATATTTTTTTTGTTTGTTTGTGTGTGTGGATTTTGATAATAAATTGTTAAGAATTCGGTAATAAAAGGTAATCGTACTTAAATCTCATGTTAATCGAATTAAGAGTCGAGTTACGGATGCGAATATCCAGGAGTTGTAATTTAAACCCCTGGCGTTTCCATTAAACTGGATGGGACTTTGCATATTTTAGACGCCCGTTGGGATGTTGTAAATTACATTTCGTTTGTTAAACAGCGTTACCTTTAGGTTCAAAAATAAAATCATGTAAAGAATACGAAATTAGATCTTAGGTCGTCTTTTATATCTCGTTGAAAAATAGAGGAACTTGAATCACGCACAGATGTAAATAATAAACCACAGTAATCCTGTCTACAGAGCAGTTTGAAGGGTCCTATCCTGTAAAAGGTGCTGTAAAAGATTTTATTTCAATGGTCAATTTGGGTACCAAATCCCAATAACCCGATCGAGTTCGGACTTATAAAATGTCCTTAACTTTTTAATCTTTTTTTTTGACCACCGATATCTCCTGAACTGCTGGACCGATCTTGACGTCGGAAACCTCGTTGAACGCAGAATGTTAAAAACTTTCTTTTTGTACTCGACAGTCAAGTCCCTAGAACCTGTAGCTTTGAAGCTAGATGTAAAAAACTCAAAAACATGTCGATTTGGGACCGTATTATTTCAAGATGGTGGGGTGTTGACGAAAACTTGAATTAAGTACTACCTAATGGTCCTCTAAACATGATAATAAAACAATTAAAATCCATTTGTGCATTTCATTTAAAGTGGTCCTCAATTTTCGACTTCCATTTCCTGGACCTCCCTAAATTGTTTGGATTTTAAATTTTTGATGGTTTTTGAACTTTTTGATTGATGCTCTACAACTTTTAGCCAGGGGCGGACTGGGACCTTAGGGTGTGGGTGGGTTTTCAGTTAAGGGGTGCCCGGATGGGCGCGAAAAATTTTAACAGAAAATTGGCTTTTAGAAAAAAAAACTATATTAGGCAAAACAGAGGTTCCCAAACTTTTTCACAGTGCGCCCCCCTTTTAAACAAATTAAATCTTTGCAAAGTTTGAATGTTAACTTTGAGGTTTTTGGATGAAATTTGGTGTTTAAATGTTGATTTTAACGGTTTTTGACAAAAGAAATTTCACTTAAAACGTTGATTTTGGATGGACACAAATTTGGCTTTATAAATGTAAGTTGAATATGAGTTTTTGCCGAAAATTAGGCATCATAAATGTTGATTTCGAGGTTTTTTTGACCAAATTAGGCTTAAAAGTGTTGATTTGAGGTTTTTGGACGAAATTAAGCATCATAAATGTGCTTTCGAGGTTTTTGGACGAAAAAAAATTGCACTTAAAACGTTCATTTGAGATTTTTTGACAAAAATTGGTTTTACAACCATGATTGGAGATTTTGACGAAAATTCTAATTTAAAGTTGATTTTGAGGTTTTTTGACGAAAATTAGGCATTATAAATGTTGATTTGGAGGGGTTTTTGACGAAAAATTTAGCTTGTAAATGTTGATTTGAGGTTTTTGGACGAAAATTAGCATCTTAATTGTTGATTTGAGGTTTTTGCACGTAAAAATAGGCTTCATAAATGTGATTCGAGGTTTTGGGCGTCTGTCCACCGTCGGGCCAGTCCGCCCCTGCTTTTAGCAACCGGTTTTTTAAACGACGCTGAATTTTGTCTTCTTTAAATTACTGCTAAAGTGTTTTCCTCCAAATAGGTCCCGTTTTCGAGTTATGCGCAGAAAACGGAAAAAAGTCGCGGTTTTTTGGCTGTCGAAGTTGTGCAGTGACGTCATTTATTGGCACTCTTCAAATGTCATTGGGACCATTTGGACCATTATATAGCAATAAAATCTTTTACATCATCTTTTGCAGGATAGGGCCCTTCAAACTGCTTGTAGACTGGACCATAGCGTGGATAATATGGACTTTTCAATGTTTCAGTCAGGAGTGGACGATTGGATTAAAGCCTTCATTGAGTGTAAAGGGGTCACAAGTCCTAGATTGACAGGGAGCACCCTTTAGGTTTCAATTCTGCTCCGATTAATATTAATACCGGTGTGTCCCCGAAGATTTGGAATTGAATCGATTCTCAGTGATGCATTTCAACTAATTAATTATCAATAATTGAATTCTCCCGTCCGATAAATCAAGAAGGTTATTAGCAGGACAATATCAAATAGTCACTAAAATACAATGCCATTTCCAAGTCAAAGGTCCTTAATTTATTAATAAGATTTTAAATTTTTGTCCTAACCCGGACATCTTCAAATCCATCAGTATTACTTAATAAATAAAATAAATAAAAATATGTAAGAATTTTGTTTGTAAAAAATAGTGTCGTCCTAAGAATAAATATTCAAAGTTTACGTAGGATCTGAAATGGAAACTAGACCTTTGAGTAAAGGGGGGAAAAGGGTTATGTAAAGTGATGGAAGGTAAATAATAAATATTTACATTGAATAATGTTTATAAAATATTATTTATGGATATTAAACTAGATAAGTCAATGACAGTTTGTGCAGCTCGAGAACGGCTGAACCGATTTTCTAAGTCAACCCCTCTTCTACTATTTTGGGCGTAGACTATAGAGGCAACCCTTTTTTCAAGAATTTCTACCCTAAAAGACCTAAAAGAATGAAACTTCTAAAATTCTCTGAAACCATCAAAGCGAGTAAAAACGCCAATTTTTTTGCCCCTAAAGCTATTTCTAACGTTTTACCCTTTTCAAGGTTTTTTAGTCTATTTTCGTTCTGCAAATATTGGAAAGTCGTACATATTAGTAATATTTGAGATGTCAAGAGAAACGTTGAAGAGTTTCATATATGTTTATAGTGTCAATAAAAAGAATTTTTGTTTAAAAAAAAAAGTAAAAGAAAAAGCGTTTTGAAATGTTTGAAGTGTTTGAAGGAAAAATCTTTGATGTGATGAAGGCGGATATTTATCGAAGGGAAGCCTCATTTGTAGTCCGGCAATGACGGAATGGCTTCCTCGACAAGAAAATCATCTTGAAGCCACTATTGAACTTTGACCGAGGACTTCTCACGAAAATTTAATGATAATGAATACTTTCGTAAAAATCAATCGAATGGTAAAATCGATGGGCACTTTTTTTGGGAGGGGTCATTTTTTTAAAAATCAATGCAAAAAATGTTATGACGGATAGCACACAGAAAATGAGGCATGATGACATGACTGAAATTTTAAATGCTCGTAACTTCCACAATTCGTGACCAATCAACAATTTTTAATTAATTTTAGCTTTCCGAAGCAAGATCTGATAGGCCAAATTGACCAGAACGGGAAATTCTTATACCCCCCACCCTCGAGAATATTAAATTTCAGGAAGTTAAAAAGAGCCTCTCGTGTCCATAAGGTCTAGAGTGTCGTTTTTCGATGATGAAGGATTCTAGAGGGTCATTTATCGTTCGAAATAACCCTAGATTGTCATTTGTTTTCTTCAAATAACTCGAAAACTAAGCGCCCTAGCGAAATAACAACTAAGTTCAAAATTAAAGTTCAAACAATTTTCTACAAATAATGCTTAGTCAGTTTTTTTGCTAGGAACTATAGTTAAGGAGATATGGAGGAGCAAAGTCCGTAAGACTCTTCCGATTGATAGTCCCAAGTTTAGAAATGCCACACGGACTTTGCCCCTCCATACCTCTTTAACTATATGTCCTAGAGAAAAAACAATAAAGCATTATTTGTAGCAAATTTTACAAGCTTGAATTTTAAACTAATTGATTATTTCTCTAGGCTGCGTAGTTTTCGAGTTATTTGCAAAAAACCGTGTCGATGTCAACAATGTCGATTTCCTCTCAAAAAACCTCTTTAACTATAATATGTCCTAGAGAAAAAACAATAAAGCATTATTTGTAGCAAATTTTTTAGGATTATAATGGCACCTAGAATGCCTTTTATTTTGAAAATGAATTCTAGAGGGTCTTTTTTCAATGATGAAGGATTCTAGAGCGCCTTTTTAGGATTATTATGCCATCTAGAATGTATTTTTTGTACTTTGAAAATGAATTCTAAAGGGTCGTTTTTCATTTTTCTTGAAAATTTAGTGAAAATAGATATTTTTCGATTTGTTGTAATTTTTAATGGAAAATGTAATCTAATTACAAAGTACATTGTAATTACATTGTAATCGAATTACAATGTAATTCAATTACTTACTATAAAAAGTAATTCGATTACAATGTAATTCAACTACGCCCTACTCTGCCAAAAAGGGCCCTATTAGTTGTATTTCTGGTGCCTAAAAAGGACTAAAAATCAAGCCGCAAAAGACTTATTCGTCAAAAAGGAATATTTATTGTAATATCTAGTTAAATATTACCCCTAGTGCCTGAAAAATAAATAATAATATCTAAAACCTAAAAAGATTAGTGCCTAAAAATGATCAAAAACCAAGCAAAAAAGGGCCCTATTTGGCGTATCTAGTTCTAGTGCCCAAATAGGATTAAAAATCAAGCTAAAAAGGCCCTATTGATTGTTGTGAAGCAGCAAAATCTTGTTAATTAAAAAGATCCAATCCAAAAGGATGCAAATCGGGATGACGCCCCACACTCTGCAGCCTACAGCATCCCGTAGGTCCCGATCTCCCGGTTGGCCCATCCGGCCCTGTTCCATAGTTACTTATAAATATCTATAAAATTGTTTGAAAATTGTGGACGATATGGGTAAAATTGTACCGCATTGTAAGGCTTAACCATAATTTTGAACCTACGACCTTTCCTTGGCCCTTTGAAATTCCTTTTGACTAATCTAAGTGAAGCTAAAATGATTTTATCTTGTTGAAAAAGACTGAAATCAACCAAAAGCCTTCATTTTCTTTTTAAAAAGCGCGGTTGTGAAAAAAGTCGCAAAACGCATTTATTAGGTGTCTCCTTCAGATTTCGTTTACGGATAAAAGAGATCTCGGTTTAGATCTTATTTCTTCATTAACTTCTTTGAAAGGGGAAAGTGCGGAGGGGTATTTGAAGAGGTCCCCCTCTCAGAAAGGGGACGACTTTTATCCAAACGTAAGGTGAGGACTAAATAGCGGCAGGATCCCTTTTGCCAGTCGGTGCGTCACTAATCCCCTTGCGCATCACTTATCAGCAAACTCTCTTATCGTGCTTTCCAACCTTAAAAAAAAATTTTTTTAAGAAAAAAGTAAAAGTTAAACAAATTTTAATTGAAAAAGAAATTCCAAGGTAAACGGTTAAGGGAAACTTAATTCCTGTAATGACTTTATGTCGACGTGATAGGAATCATGAAATTAGAAAATCCAAAAATTAATCCCATAGCAATTAAGGGTGAAAAAGGGGTCAAATTTTTGAAAATCTCGATTTAGGCATTTACTTATTGCCTTTTGAGAGCGATCTCCGAATGAAAAGCTATTAGGAGACGGAGAATCTCAATTAAAACTCGTTTGAATTCGTCGGGAAGTTTCCTTTTTTGAACAAGTTAAATTTTTAAAATCGTCCGTAAATAAATCGATTTTGGCCGGTCGATTTAGAAAAACCATCTAGGCCTAAATCCGTCCCAACCCCTGGGGTGCGCAATTGGAAAGAAAATTGAGGACGAGAAGAAAATGACAGCGATTTCCTGAAAGGAAGTGGAGGAAAAAAAAATGTCGCACAAAATGAATCCCGTTATCGAAATAAGGTCTCGTTATATGCTAGAATCGAGTTTATCCTTTTTTTTTAGCGGATTTCTGTTTTTATTCCGTTTTATTTATAGGGTCGAGCTTATCCAAAAGAAGCCATGGCCTACATTATGATCTTCTTTATGTACTAAGTCCCTTATAAAAAATGCAATATTTCAAGCCTTACAAAAAAATGGGGACTGAAACTGTTTGGCTAAGTTCTCATGGACAAGTTTTGTTGGATTTTAAATGAAAGGCCTCGATTTTGACCCTTTATTTTGGAAACTTGGATTCCTTTTGGAAGAAAAGTTGATCCTCGCCCTACAAATTTTTTAATTCTTTCGGCAATAAACGGCTCGGAACGGAATCGCCGTGAAATCTTAAATGTTTTATGCATGAAAATGGGTTTAAATTGCGGATAAAATTTGCATAATTCAAACATTTCCGACCTTTATTCGATCCGTGAGTTTGTTTCAAAGTTGGCCCTAAATGGGGCTCATTGTATAACGCGGGGGGCCATAAAGGCCTCTCCCAAATAGGGGATTTAAATGATCCAAAAGGAAAACCCCTTTTTATGAGGATATAGACTCGGAATATGCCCTTAAAAAATTAATGAATTTTTCAAAAAATCTATTCTTATTTTTAACGAAAATTCCCTTGAGTAACATTATGGACCATTCAGTAAGCAATTTCTCACCAATTTTAATGGCCTTGCAAGCAGGGCATTGGCCACATCTAAAGCCTCACCAATGTTAAAAGTGCTTGAAATGTGTTGAAAATTTAGGATGAAGAATTACACTCATTATTTTTACATATTTATACATGTATATATATGTATATATATGTATATCAATTCCAATGTAAAATGGCATGAGGAATACAATGGAATGAATTGAGACATTCTGGGAATAATATTTTTTGAGTCATCGCAAAAACACCACTGAAAACCACCAGGGTTGGTTAGGTAAAATGGGAAAAGTCTTAAACTGGTTAAAAAAGAGGCTCTCTTGTCCTAAAAAAGACCAAAACCAAACTAAAAAGGGCGCTTTTTGTCGTAAAGGTACAAAATCCGAGAAGAGCCCCTAATGTCCAGTGTTTTTGTGTGGAAAGTGACAAAAATCGGCATATTTTAAGGGTTTATGAAAGTTTAATATAAAACGAAAATTATGCTTTCCCTGTCGATTTCAGCCCCATCGATGGAAATTTTCATTTTCGAGGACCAAAAATCATTAGACCTCTCACATAGCTTCCTTTATTTTAATAATATTAATATTAATATTAAATAATATTAATATTAAAATATGAAATAGAAATTAAAAACTATGTACTCGAGAATAAAGCGACTTTTGTTTTCAAAGCTAATAAATCTCGTTGCTATTATATTTGTGAACTTTTGAAAAATTTCATTCCGCTCCCATTAATCACTTCACACTAAACTGAATTCCTCCTTTTGTAGTTTTAACAAAAATAGAACTGTCCAATCTTTTATTTTACGCCTTTTAGAGAATTTGTTCAATTTTGACTTTTTTGAAAAATAATTTTATCCCGATTTTCCCTTTGAAATAACCAGCTCAATTATTCCAGAGCAAACCCACTTTTTTCTCTTTCAGGATCGTTGACAGGCTACTGAAGCATTTTTTTCCCCTCAACCAATTAAAAATAAACAAAGTTTTAATGAGATTAAAAAAATTTAAATAAATAAATTTTGGGCCTTTGTGCTATTCAGGGTGTTCGAAAGTTGTCGCAAGTTTGCCATGGAATGTGGAAGAACAAATTTTTTTTCAATCTTCGTAGACCCTCAAAATTGAGAAAAACCTTGAAAACTATTTTCTCCCTTAAGTCACTCAATCTCTTAAGATTAATGACTTACAAAGTGACACTTGTTTATTGCAAGGGTTGTCCAATAAACTATCCTATAAATCTCGTCTGACGCCCTAAATATTACAAAATAAGAAAGAAAAAAAAAATTGGAATGAGAAAAAAATAAGGCGAAGAAGTTTGAAAGGGTAAAGGGAGTTTTCGGTTGACAAAGTTAGTTGAGAAATGCCGGGAGCCTTTAGCTTGTTAACTTTCGTATGAAGGGTCGCTATGCTTGTCATTCGGGGAGGTTCGCTCGGCTTCTTTTTATTTTTAAGCCCCCTTTTATCCACTCCTTTCCTCCTTCTTTTATCGCCACCGAATTTTCTCAAAGTTTACCTTTAATTATGTACAAGTCTTGCGGGTTTTCGATACTGAATTAGAAACGAGCCCCATTGTGGTAAGGGCCTTCATTATTAAGTTCCTCTCCGGGTAACTCCCCCACTGTAAGCTGTTTTAACTTTCTAAATATTTATGAGAATCTTTCAAGGGGAGATGTAATATTTTGTTAAACGACCTAAAAAAAATCGGTCTATACTTTTTTGGTAAGGGGGGGGGGGCTATTAACGCTATCATACCTCATAAATTATTTTTGGACTATTCAACAAGCGGAATATTTTAAAAGATAAAATGGAAATTCGCCCCAAAAGTTTATAAAACTGAAAAGGGACAAAAGGACAGCAATTTCACCAAAAGAGGCCCTTAAGTTTGAGGGAAAAGGAAATATTGACTAAACGGCAAAAATTGTTCGACCAGCAGACTAAGCTCGTCCAAAAACCTCAAAATCAACATTTAAAAAGCCTAATTTTGGTCAAAAAACCTCGAAATCAACGTTTATGATGCCTAATTTTCGTCCAAAAACCTCAAAATCAACATGAAAAAAAGCTAAATTTTCGTCAAAATCAACATTTAAGATGCCTAATTTTCGTCAAAAACCTCGCAATCAACTTTAACTTGACCATTTTTCGTCAAAAACCTCCAAATCATGGTTGTAAGACCAATTTTTGTCAAAAAATCTCAAAATCTACGTTTTAAGTACAATACAATTTCTTTTGTCAAAATCAACATTTAAAAAAGCCTCGAGGCAGCCTCGAGAAGCAGCGGATTTCCTCCGGAAAGGCCTTCCCTAAGCCTATCTTTGATGTCCTAGTTTCCCCCCGCCAGCGCCTAGTTTGTCCTAGTTTGCCTTGATGTTCTAGTTTTCCGAGGAGAGTCCCAGAACCGCTTAGGCGATTTCAACTGTTTTCTACTATGGTCCTCGGGCCACAATATATTTCCGTCACCATTTCCAACCATCTCAAACTTTCCGGTATCAAAGAAATCACGAAATTCCATTTAGGCCCCTTAGCATGGGCCCCAGAACATCTTCCGTGATTTGAACCGTTCTTAATATGGTCTGCGGATCATCAGACATTCCCATAACGATTTTCAACCGTCTCAAACCTTAAGGTTACAAGAAAATCACGAAATTCCGTTTAGGCCCCTTAGACAAGTCCCAGAACCGATTTTGAAATTTGAACTGCTATTAACTATGATCCTCGGCCCCTAGGACTTTCCCGTCACGATTTTTAACCATCTCAAACCTTCAGGTTCCGAGAAAATCACGAAAATGCCCTTTATGCCCTAAGCGAAGTACCAGAACCGCTTTCTCGATTCAAGCCATTTTCAATAGGCTTCTTCCTGGTGAAACAAAAGCTTTAAATACCAAGTCTCGTTTAATTCAAACAATCCTAGCTCGAGTTATCGCGTCGGTACATATATAAATATATATATAAATATATAAATATATATATATCGCCAAGGTTGGGAATGACCTATATTTTCGTGATCAGGAGATCGTCCTGATCACGAATATATAAGCCTCTAAGCCGAAAGCCGCCGTGAGGCCGGCCCCAATAGCCTGCTTTCCTCCGGAAATCCGCTAAAAGGCTAATTTTGATCAAAAAACCTCGAATATTGGGCGATATTGAATTGAGCCAACTCTTTTACCTGCTTTTTTACCTGCTATAAAATTGAGCCAATTGCGATATGGGTCATGAAGGGCAACTAAAGTAAAATATTAAATTGAGCCAGCCTACTTGGGAATATAGAAAAATATTAGAATGAAAATTTTTCCAAGTTCCTACGCTTTTTTATTCAAAAACTTTACATCATGCTGAAAACATTATGTCATGCTGCATAATAGCAGCTTACTTTTTGGACAAATCCGAAATTTGTTAATTCGCCCTTTTCGAGTTTTTCCATACAATTGATCAAAAACATACGTTTTCGTTTATACTTTTTTATAGATTTTTACGTTTATAGATTTTTGTTTGTTCTGTAAATTCACTAAAAATACTAAATATCGTAAACATTGGCCCAATTGAATATTTTGAAAAACCATTGACATCGCCTAAAACTAGCGTTGGCTCAGTTCAATACTTTTCATATTTAATTCCCAATGTGAGAAAATTCGACCCCGGATTAAAATAAAAAGTTTGCTCAATTCAATATCGCCCAAAACAACATTTATGATGCATAATTTTCGTCCAAAAACCTCAAAATCAACACTTTTAAAGCCTAATTTTAGTCAAAAAACGTCGAAATCAACATTTATGATGCCTAAATTTCGTCCAATAACCTCAAAATCAACTTTAAATTGACAATTTTTTGTCAATAACCTCAAAATCATGATAATAAGAGCAAATATTTTTGTCAAAAAATCTCAAAATCAACGTTTAAGTGCAATTTCTTTTGTCAAAAACCTCAAAATCAAGATTTTAAAACCCAAATTTGGGAACCTCTGTTTTTGCCTAATATATTTTTCTAAAAGCCAATTTTCTGTTAAAATTTTTTGCCCCCCCCCCCCATTCGGGCGCCCCCTTAACTGAAAACCCACCCACACCCTAAGGTCCCAGTCCGCCCCTGCCCAAATACCTCACCATTATCCCATGCACCAACCCCCTTTTACCCACACCATCCCTACTACCTCAGCCCTACTATCCTCAACCATCTTCCATCTATTCTCCATTATCCTCTACATTCTCCCATTTCCCCCACCATCATTAACTCCACTATTTCTCTAGTATCTGCCCACAATTCCCCCTCTTTCCCCCCACTGTCCATTCCCCACCATCTCTCTACTATCTCCCCATTATCTCCTGAACTATCCCCTACTTTCCCCTCGTTACCCCCTACCATTCCCCACTATCCTCTCATTTTCCAATTATACCAGTCCCTTATTCATCTACTATCTACCTACGATTCCCCTCTATCTCTCCGCCATTGCCCCAGTATCTCCCCACCATTATCCCGTTATCGCCTCTACCATCCTCTACCTCCTAAAATGTACACATCCCTTATATTAAAGCAATAATTTAGTTGTTACGTAATTTAGACAATAGGTAGTCTCTTGGAAACTTTACCCCATAAATCTTAACTCAAACAAGTTGTTAGGTGTAGACTTCCGAACTTTCGATTATTAACTTTAAAAGTTAATATGAATTTTTATTTTAAGTTTTAGATGAAGAAATTGAGCGAAAACTGCTCTGAGGCGGAAACCGGGGGCTACAAGGGAAGTCTATCGAACGGCGGCTTAAAGAAAGACATATTCGAAATAGTCGAAAACCCTTTGGACCAGAGCACGACGACGCCGAGGGTCGTTCTTCTCCGAAGGGATCACCACGGAAACCATCACAACTTCACTGTCATACTCGTCACCGTCGTCTGCGTCCTCGTCATCGCACTAGCCGTCGTCGGAATCATCTTGTATTCAGTCCGAAAATGCAACAACGGTAATCGGAAGAACTTAGGGGTGGACTCGCTCAGGTGTGACCGTTGCAAAAAATCCTAGCATTTGATCAAGAATTTTTTTCTTAAAAACCAAAAATTTAACGTAAACAAAGCGACTATATCCCAGACATCGTAGGATATTTAGGGAAAAGTTTGGATAATGTGGAATCAGGTAAACGACTGTCACAGAGTCAGGAGCAGCTATCGCTACTATCTAACAGATCCTCAGTGATTCACCCTGAGAGCAGAGAGAGAAAAGGACTGGGGGACTAGGGTGCCCGCCCCGATACGGGCAGTCTTTGTCTTCTTTCTGCTCTCTCGAGGGACACTTGGCCTTGTCAAGCCAGAGAGAGCCCAGGGTGTTTCGCGTAGCGAATCGCGTGTGCCTTATTCTGAGATGGTTCATAGTTTGATGTTTATCATTAATTATCGTGTGTTCGAGGAGGGGGAGATACCCCCTCCAATAAGTAGTAATCTCCATCTTATTTTATGTTTTTTGGGTCACTGATTACGAATCTGAAGTTTTCCAAATATTTTGCCCAAAAATTTGTCAAAATCTAAAAGGTCAAACTTTTGGCATTTATTTTTACGTAACCCTTTCATTTTCCCTCCCATTTTAAGCAATGCCACTGTTAACATCCTAAGGTGACAGTCCGTCGCTGAAAAAAACACGATTTATTAACTTATTATTCTTTTATTTTTAGGAATCACCGATCCTGGAGTGTGCATAAGCGAGCATTGCGTCAAAACTGGTAATATAAACCTAAGAAATAATTGAATCCCAATGATAAACACCGATGATTCGATTTCGAACAATTTACATCCAAGGTTGACAGTTTGAAGGGGGTGGAGGGGGGAGGGAGGGGAGGTATAATTGTATAAACAAACTAATGAAGTGAGTTACAAGCTTCCGAAGTGGAGAGCCCCCCCCCCACCCTTGATAATTAACTTCTGGCTTAGATTGATGGTGTTCGCATCCTTTTAATAAGACATCGGACTAATTTAAACGTGGTTTTTTAGCGGCGACGCTTTTAAACGCGATGGACAACACGATGGACCCCTGCGAAGACTTTTTCCAGTTCGCATGCGGGTCGTGGAACCGGAAGCACCAGATACCCGAAGACAGAAGTAGCATCAGCGTCTTTGAAGTCCTCTCTGATCAACTTCAGGTGATTTTAAAAGGTGCTAACTCATTTAAAGATTAAATAACCCTTTATGTATGGTAATATTTCATGATTTAATAAACTCTTTTCGTCTTTTTAGGAGTTCTGGAAGAGCCATATAATGCAGAAGATATTGCTGCGACGAGAAAAGCAAAATTATTTTATAGGACATGCATGGATATAAGTAAGTTTCAATAATTACCCACCCACCACTACCTCCCAACTATCTCTCACCTTCCCGACACCCCCTACTTCTGTCACCATCCCCTACATCCCCCAAGGTCTCTGATTATGTCGATACTAATACCGTTGGACAGCTATTTTGGGGAAAAAAAAAAGTTACTATAAGCATAAAATATGCTCAGACCACTCTTTAGCCCTCAAAAAATGACTTGCAGATCAATGAATGTGTTAATTACCTAATTTATCATTTTATTTTGTTAATGAGGTTTTGTTTTACAGAGCAAATACGAATGGTCGGAGATAAACCTTTGCGGGAGGTCCTGAAGAGTTTAGGCGGCTGGCCTGTCGTGGTCGGGAAGGACTGGAGGCCGCCTGGGACGTCGATAGAAACTCTGCTTGGAACTCTTCGAGGTATCTACAACGAAGGAATCCTTATAGAACAATGGATTGGACCTGACGACAAGAATTCTTCGGTCAACATCGTCCAGGTGGGACAAAGTAAGATTTCTTAACTTACGTTACCACGGAAACAAGATTCATTACTTGTTGCCAATCTGGCCTGACGTTTTTTGTGGAAGTCGATGCTAAACCTGTACGACCTGTAGGTCTTCTCGGTTTAGTTCAATGCACCATTTTCAACCTTTTTATTCGATTTTTTCTAACTAAATTGATATTTTTAGTTGGACCAAATGACTTTGGCTTTACCATCTAAGGACTACTATATGAAGCCGACGTCGGATTCCGAATATCTGGAAGCGTATCATAAATATATGACGGAAGTCGCAATTTTGCTCGGAGCAAATGAGACGAGTGCGGGACACGAACTTCTTCAAGTTATTCAATTCGAGAAACGTCTGGCGAACGTAATTAAAGAAATGTTTTTGTTTAAAAATTATTTATTTATTTTAAGAGATAGGCTTCGCTACCGGAGGCGGACAGGCATGACACGAGCGCCATCTACAGAAAAATGACCATTCGGGAATTGAGGATTTTGGTTCCGCAGATTAACTGGCTTGAATATTTGAAAACGTTCCTTCATAAGCCGATCGACGAGCATGAAACTGTCGTTACCTATGGCCTCCCCTATTTTATCTACATGGGCCAAGTTTTGGCTGAAACTGATACAAGGTGGTCATATACAATGTGGCACGGTTACAGTCCAGTCAATCTAACCCCAAAAAGGGCAAATAAAATTCATTTTTTTCCACCCCCAGGTGTAGGTTGACCTGACTAATGAATCTTTAGATAACATCCACAATGTTTAACCAATTTTATCGATATTTATACCATTGAAAAGCCCATTAAAATAGCTTTCTAACAAAGTATCGACAATTTGTTAAAAATTGTGGTAGTTCCAAGTTTAAGGTTCCAATTTTAGCGGATTTCCGTAGGAAAGTAGGCTATTGAGGTGGTCGTCACGGAGGCTCCCAGGCTAGAGGCTTATATATTCGTGATCAGGAAGCTCTGGGGATCACAAAAATATAGGATGTTCCTTTCATGTTTATATATATATATATATAACTATGTATTTTACTCTTATTGTTACTTTTATACCTCCAGGACCTCTTAATGTTACTTTTGAGGTAACATTAAGAGGGTAGCAATAAGAGGAATATTTTCTCCTCTTAGTGTTACCTAAAAGGGAAAAAGGGAATTTTTGTAAGCCGCGGCCGGGGTACTTGGTTTTCACAGAGCTGAATATCGGGCTCAATGACGTCACTTCTCTACCCCTCCCGTCTTCTCAATTCACCCTAATTTGCATATCATCGGTGCCAACTTTAATTACCTTATAATTGACTGATTAAAACGAATTTCACATCATCTTTCACGTCTTTTTACGAGGAAGACAATGGTGACATCCTTTTTGATTTTAGATGTAACTAAAAATTAATATTATTTTAAATTAAAACACGTGATTCAGCTGTCACACAGATTTGATGAATGGGTTTGTTTACCGAGTCTATTTATAGAAATTCCTTTTTCACCCCTCACATTCTTTTTAAAAGGGGGTTTCTTTTAGTTTTGAATCTCGTCTCCCCTTCGAGTATTTTCTTCTTTCCCGACCGGCCGGCCGGCATCACGGCGGGGGATTTGCACCCGTATTGCTAGGCCATTTTATTAGCGGATTTTTTAAATATAAGTGTGATACAGTACAAGTCGGATATAGTAATACCCTCTTTGCCAAGTAAAATTATTACTATAACCGAAATATTATTATAAACGAAGCTCCATTTTAGCGGATTTCCGAATGAAAGCAGGCTATTGAGGTCGGCCTCACGGAGGCTTTCGGCTTTTTAAATGCAAAAATCTCCAGAGCTTCCTGATCACAGATATTATATAAGCCTCTATCCTGGGAGCCGCCGTGACGACCACCTCAATAGCCTACTTTCCTATGGAAATCCGCTAACAAAAAAAATTGGTAGGTAGTCCCTAATTTATTATTTTTAAATTAATTTATATATTTTTGTTTTATTATTGTTATTATTATCATCATCTTTTTTCTTTCTTTCTTCTTATTTCAATTGTCAAAACTAAACTCTTAAAAGTTATAAATTCTAAGTAAAAAGAAATTTTTTTTTATTTTATATAATTCTCCCACCTCTTTCACTAATTATTTTCTGTTTGGAGAAAGGAAAAACGGTTGAAAATGCATTTTAAGTTGTAATGAAATCTTTTAAAAATTCGTTAAATATTAGGAAATAATCTTCTTAGCTGTTTCGTACCTGCAAAAAGGACGCTCTTAATCCGTAACGGTCAAGAACTCCTCTATTGAAATGGAAAAAAACCAAGAAATCCATGCATTTTAATTTTTTTTATTACATTATCCGAAGAAAAAAGACAATTTTTCACTCAAAAAATATTATTTTAACCGAATTATTACTATATCCATTATTATTAAAACCGGAAGAATTTATAAAGAAGCTATTACATTTGAATCGGGACCTTGTAAAATTATTACTATAGCCGAAATATTACTTAAACCGACATTACTATATCCGGCTTGTACTGTATATCAAATTTCTTAGAATTCCTCGAATATTACATTAGTGCTTATCATTTTAATGAAAAATTAATAAAAATTAAACATTGTCCTATGAAGTTAATATTTGGCATACAAATAGAGGGTGGCACAAGTGTCACAAAAAAATTAACCCCCCACCACCCCTCTCGTCCATTATGCAAGTGGGGGCGGTTTTCTTGGAAACGGTTGGGTTTTTTGGGTGCATAAAACCCCTTTCAAAAACCCCCCAAAGAGGTAGGATTTACCTTTTTACTAAATTATCCAAGTCTAAAATTTACAAAATTTGACCTTGGAAGGTCAAAAACCAAATTTAGCCATTTTGGACTCAAACGTTACCAAAGTTAGTGTAAATTTTCTGGATGGCCAGAAAGTGAAAGATTTGGTTAATATATGTACATGTTCATCGCATAACTGGAGCAATTTTGGCATGAGGTTAATGAAACTATGTATTTAGGGCCTAAAAAAATTGAGAAGGAAACCTATTGAAAATGGCTTGAATCGAGCAAGCGGTTCTGGTACTTCGCTTAGGGCATAAAGGGCATTTTCGTGATTTTCTCGGAACCTGAAGGTTTGAGATGGTTGAAAATCGTGACGGGAAGGTCCTAGGGGCCGAGGATCATAGTTAATAGCAGTTCAAATCTCAAAATCGGTTCTGGGACTTGGCTAAGGGGCCTAAATGGAATTTCGTGATTTCTTCGATACCCGAAAGTTTGAGATGGTTGGAAATGGTGACGGAAATATATTATGGCCCGAGGACCATAGTAGAAGACAGTTGGAATCGCCTAAGCGGTTCTGAGACTCTCCTGAGGGACTTAAATGGAATTTCGTCATTTTAGGAAATAAGAGCAGGAGATGGTCGAAATCGATTATAGGAGCTGCTCATGAACAGAGAATTCACATTTGACAACAGATCAAGCCCGCATACGAAGAGGAAGTTACTTCTTAGGGCATTGATGAAATTTATTTTAGAATTTGAACTTTTGGCGGTGAAAATCACGTGGTTTTTAATTGAAATATACTGAGCCATAGGCTTTGAAAATTTTCGCTGATTTCTAGAGGAATTTAAGCTATTGTGGTAGGTGCGATGGAGGCTCCGGGCTCAGAGACCCATTTCATTATTTTACTGTTGCGGCGATAACCAGGACATCAAAGATAGGCTTAGGGAAGGCCTTTCCGGAGGAAATCCGCTGCTTCTCGAGGCTGCCTCGAGGCTTTTTTTGTCCAAAATCTCCACTATCTGACAGATAAAAAGTGTCATAAACAAAAAATTCAGTTTTTCATTATGTATAATTTTGTTAAGGGTGATTTACAACTACATTCTCTGGAGACTTGTGATGACTGTGACGCCGCATATGATTGATGAATATCAAGCTAAGCATACGGAATTCCGACGGATCCTTCAGGGCATCCAATCTGAACGGAATCGATGGAGTCAATGCGTTGAATGGACAAACAAGAAAATGGGAATGGCCGTAGGAGCTCTTTACATCAAAAATAACTTTGATCAGAACAGCAAAGTAAGTTAGATCCTCCGATCATAGAATGCAGCACTTTGACATTTTCTTGCAGAAAGTCGCATTAGAAATGATCCACACGATACGGGACGCGTTTAACGAATTGCTTGAAGAAAACCATTGGATGGATAACGAAACAAGAGCGGTCGCCAAAGAGAAAGCCAACGCAATGAATGAAAGAATCGGATATCCTGAACTCCTCACCAACACCGAAGAACTCAATAAAGAATATGTTTTGGTAAAAATGATTTTTTTTTTTTTTTAAATGGACCACAATTCAATTTCAGCTTAATATTACGGATAAACAATTTTTGGAAAACGTCTTCAATATATTTCATTACGATGCACTTCACAATTTGGAGAAGTTTCGACTCCCTGTGGACAAAGATAAATGGTCGACGGAGCCTGCTATTGTCAACGCATTTTACAACCCGAACAAAAATGATATTGGTAATTATAAACTTAACCAGATTAACTTCACCCCTACCCTTTCCCTTCCAACCTACCCAACTTCCCCCAAAACTCACTCTACTTCCCTCACCCACCCCCACTTCTTCTCACTCCTCTACCCTCTTACACCACTAAACTTTGCGTCCCTATCCCCCGATTCCACCACCCTCCACCACTTCCCCACCCCCACTCCCTCCACACTCTAAAATCCCGTTGTTTAAATAATGTTTGTGTTCAGTGTTCCCAGCTGGAATTCTCCAGCCGTTGTTTTATAGCCGTCAGTCGCCCAAGTCGCTCAATTATGGAGGCATCGGTGTTGTTATCGGACACGAAATAACTCACGGATTCGACGACAAAGGTACTTTTAGGTCTGTTGTAGTTTCAAACTTAATTTTTAATGTTCTAGGCCGTCAGTTTGACAAAGACGGAAACATGATGCAGTGGTGGAACAACGTAACTATCAGCAAATTCCGCGAGCGTGCCAAATGCTTTATCGATCAATACAGCCAATATAAGTTACCTTTGGTCGACCAGTTTATCAACGGTCGGATGACTCAAGGGGAAAATATCGCCGACAATGGAGGACTCAAACAATCGTTCAGAGTAAGCTTACAGAAGATTTCCGGGAGTCGCACCCATTACCTCTGCCTTACCTTGCCAATAGTCTTATAGTCTTGCAAATAGTCCTATAGCTAACAAGGGTTTGAGTACTCAGATCAAAGACAATCTTCTATGGGTTCGTACTTCATAGATTGGGAGAAATAAGACTGAAAGGATATTAAACACCCTAGGGTGTCTAATATCCTTGGGCTAGCCCAAATTCGATTGGACGAGCAGTTCTCCCGTTACTGCTTGATTTAATGTTTTGACCATCGAAATCCTTTGAATGGCTGGACCGTCGCCGGAAAACAGATCATTTAAAACATTACATTTTTTACACCACCTTTTGCAGGATAACCCTTAGACTGGACTGTCGACCGTTTATTGGATGCTATATAATGGCCGTCTATGATTTTCAGGCGTATAAAAAATGGGTGGAACAAAACGGTGAAGAGAAACGCCTTCCTGGGCTTGAGACGCTCTCGCACGACCAACTCTTCTTCCTCAACTACGCGCAGATCTGGTGTGGGACGATGAGACCCGAAGACGCGCTCACAAAAATCCGTTCGGCAGTCCACTCTCCAGGACCGATCCGCGTCATCGGCCCCCTCTCCAACCTCAAAGAATTCTCGCGGGCGTTCTCCTGCCCCCTCGGCTCCCCCATGAACCCGCCGAACAAATGCTCCGTTTGGTAAAAATGCGCACAAAATACCTCAGACGCGCAAATACAAACAAAAAGGGATCTCCCCGCTTTTATTCCAGCACAAAGTCATCGCTTTACATCTCAAATGGCAATTTAACTCATGAACTAAAGTTCTTATTATAACATCATGCTAAAATTAATAAATGTTGTATTTCAAAGTTTTCTTTTTCCCCATAGAATCAGCAACCAAAATATGATTTTATTTTATTATTTTTTCTTGTGTACCTGAATTTAAATGTACCTGATTTAATTTTTTTTTCAATTTTTTTTCCACACAAGTTTTTTTGTTGTCCTTTTTTTGTCATTTATACGAGACATATCTTGTACATACAATATTTATATATAAAATTCATACTTAGATACATTAGATTAGTTTTTAGAGCGGTATAGGATACTAAAGAAGGGAAAATAACCTTTTTTCTTATTAGATAGCAATTTTTAAGTCGGAAAGTGAAATTTTTTTTCTTGCACAATTGATTTGTAGCTTAATAAATGTTTGAATAATTTTTTTTAGAGAAACCACTTTCATGAGCACAAAGTTTTGGAGAAGTGATATTATGCAGGGTAGACAGCGATGAGATTATAAAAAAAAATGTTAAAAAATCAGCACAAAACTTCTTATTTTAATTATTGCCAAGCTGTCACAAATAAAACAGGATTGTGCCTTTGATCTGGATCGTGTACGCATTTTCACATAAAAAAAAAAGAAGCGTTTTGTAATTCTGTATTAATGTAAGCCATATAAAAAAAAATACTGTGCTCTAAAATGTGTGTTTTTTTTTAACTTTATTCCTTTTGGTTTTTATTTTAATTAACTCTTGTTTTTGAAACGTAAAACGTGGTCAGACGTACAGGGCTTGTAAAAAAAGTCGTAATAAAGGAATGGGTGAAGTTTCTGTGTAAAAACGAAAATGGTTCCTCTGAAGGGCGAAAAAAAGAGAAGAGTCCATTGGGGAAAAATGAGTTTTGAAGGGACAAGAGTTTGATCGTTAAAGTCAACAAGGTAACGATGTTTATTTTACCAATAGTAATAGGAAGCATCAAAAATTGTCTCGAGCAGACAAAACGAAAACTTCCTCGGTAGAGCAGAGTTGGCCCACGACAAATCTGTAAGGGTTGGGGATTAAATTAAAGCTATGTAGCTATAGCTAGTGAAACGGTAATTTTGAAGATTTTGACGAAAAATTGTCTCTTAAAACGTTGATTTTGAAGTGTTTAACGAAAATTATCTCTATAAAGTTAGAGGTTTTTGCCGAAAAATAATTATCTCTTAAAACGTTGATTTTGAGGTTTTTGATGAAAGATTGGTACTCAAATAATGTAAATTTTAAGGTTTTTAACGAAAGAGAACCTTAAAACGTTGATTTACAGGTTTTTGACGAAAAACTGTCTCCCAAAACGTTGATTTTGGGGACCTGCGTGGCCGTGGGGTTTGGAACGAGTGGCACTTGTTCTAATCCTCTCGGGCACAAAGGTCACGGGTTCGATTCCCTCACTGGGACAATTATTATTTGGCCCAGTCCCTGGGTGTTTGAGGTTCCTCCCCCCGGAACGGGAAGATTTAGGGGAGGAAAAAATTTGCAAAAACGTGTATAATCGTTAGGCAATTAAAAAAAAAAAAAACGTTGATTTTGAGGTTATTGATGAAAGATTGGAACTCAAGTAATGTAAATTTTAAGGTTGTTGACGGAAAAGAACCTTAAAACGTTGATTTTCAGGTTTTCGACGAAAAACTGTCCCCCAAAACGTTGATTTTGAGGTTTTTCAAACGACAATAAGCTCTTAAAACGTTGATTTTGAGGATTGACGAAAAATAATTGTCTCTTAAAAGTTAATTTTAAAGCTTATGACGAAAAAATGTCTCTTAAAACCTTGAATTTGAGGTTTTTGAGGAGAAATTTGGCTTTGTAAATTTTGATTTTAAGGTTTTTGATGAAAATTTGGCTCTTAAAACCCTGATTTTGAAGTTTTTGATGAAAAAGTCGCCCTTTAAATGCTCATATAGTTGACGAGTTTGTCTTTCTTTCTTTCTTTTCTCTCTCTCTCTCTCTCTTTTGCGATCCACCCCCCCCTTCCCCTGGATCCGCCCCTGTGGGTAATTAAATCGATTTGGGAACCATCCTAACTAGTGCCAAAATGACAGGATTAATCTAAAACTTACCTGGGAGTGGCCATGATAAAAAATTTATTATCTTGGTATTGAAAAAATATTTAAACCTTTTTTTATTCATTTTTGCTAAAAACCTGTAGAATTTGTTTGTAGGAGACGACGGAATACCTAAATCCGACTAGAAATTGATTTTGTACCCGAACAGCTCTAGCTTAATTCACTTACCCTGAATAAATTAACGCGAAATTAGTTTAGACAAAACTTAATTTAAAGGGCACGCATAGAAAACTTAATTGCGTGTAGAATGTATATTTTTTTAAAAACGATTTTAGACATAAAATGGACACGTTTTGAAGGTGGAAAGACTCAAGAGTCATTTTTGCGAGCACTGTTTTTGGACTTTTTTGGCGGATTTTTAAAGAAAAACTGAGTGAAACTTTGATAATCTGATGTTTTTGATGAGGAAAGCCTAATAATCAAACGAGAAAACATCCACAATAATTAGTAAAACAGGTCAAAAATCGGTCAAGTGGTTCTTGAGGGGAAAAAAAGGGTGGACTATCCCATTTTAATGAAAGCGACGTTATTTTTTTGTATTAAAAAAGCCATAAGTGACGAAACCGCGAGAATATTGTTTGTGCTCTGTTGGATTTATGCGCGATGTCATAACTCGCCCTTCGAGGTTGGACTACGACAATAAATTTCATCCTGGAACATTTTTATGGTCCGGGGGCCTAACATCCTTCTTCGCTGATAGCCATGCTCGATTATACTCTATACACGTCATTTTTATTCACTTTTTTTAAACACTAAAAAAAATATCCTTTTTATTTACTCTTTCATCCAAATAGTCCAGTCAATATATACATTGAACATGGAAAAAATTGGGGACTTAACGACACTTTTACAGTTTGTTCGGGGCTATGGTGGGATGACTCTCTTAATTTTTCGAACTCGAGAAACCTGTGCTACCCTCAGGAGGGGCGAAAAACCAAGCTGATTTTCGGTTTTTTGCCTATAAGTCCTAAACTAAGCGTTTTATGACAAAACACACTCTATTCAATATTGTAGGGCATACAATTTTCAACAATTTTTAACTTAATAAATTTTCCCGTAACCTTACTGGTTATCGAGAATACTAAGAAACAAATTTCGCTATCATTTACGGTTTCGAAATGGTCAACAAAAACATAACTTACTTTGTCTAGATCGCGAATTTTTCGTTTCACTAAATCGTTGACTGCTTCCAAACCACAAAAGATAGCGAAATTTGACTCTTAGTATCCGTCCTTAGCAATTGAATTACCTTTAAAATGAGACTAATCCGGACTTTCTAGGACTCAGCGTTCTCCCGTAGCACCACTAAATGTATGACACAATGTGAAAATATTGGCCATTTTTTCAAAGTTCAAAGCCTTACCACTTCCAACCCATAAACGATAGCGAAATTTGACTGTTAGTATTCGTCCTTAGTAATTAAAGTACCTTTAAAATGAGACTAATCCGGACTTGTTAGGACTTGGCGTTCTCCCGTAAAGATTACTAAAGTGGAAATGAAACCACCGTCAGCCTGACGCTGGCCGTCTGCCACCCCTTCTTTGCCACTTTCAAATGGCTGACGATGATTTTTATGTCTTCTTGTGTCAGATATGACCCAAAAATTAGTATTTAAAATTTTAACCATGACAAAATAGGTGCTCCGACGTCCAATTTTGGCACCCTTAAAATCGGCCGCCATCTTTAAAAGGTAACGATTTTTCATGGTATTCTATGACCTTAACTACTTACCAATATTTGTTAAGGTTCAAGAACGTAAGTTGAAAGGTGAAAGAAAGAAAAAAAGCGGAAAAAAAAGAAAAGAAAAAAAGGGGAGGTTGGTCTCTGCTCTCCCCTCCACCCAGGTGTTCCAGCATGACAAAATGTATGGTCAATAACCGTAGAACTGACCCATCAGACGCCAAATTGAACTAATTGAACCTATTAGAGGGCCAAAACCATCTGTCATAGGGCCTAAACCATCTGTCAGAGGGCCTAAACCATCTGTTTTTTGAAATTCTCAAACTTTGATAGGGCGTATCTCGATAACCAGTAAGGTTAGGGGAAAATTTATTAAGTTAAAAATTGTTGAAAATTGTATGCCCTACAATATTGAATAGAGTGTGTTTTGTCATAAAACGCTTAGTTTAGGACTTATAGGCAAAAAACCGAAAATCAGCTTGGTTTTTCGTCCCTCCTGAGGGTAGCACAGGTTTCTCGAGTTCGAAAAATTAAGAGAGTCATCCCACCATAGCCCCGAACAAACTGTAAAAGTGTCGTTAAGTCCCCGATTTCTTCCAGCAGACCCCCTTTTTTTTGCTCTGGCGACTGGACTAAAAATGGGTTTCTGGAAATCTTTACGGAATTTTTATACAATTTCAAACTATCATCCACACAATTTACGTGCAATTTTGAACCGTTAGTTTATTACTATTTTATATCGTTGGAAGCCATTGAGAGGATATTTGGGTTTAAAGTTGGATGAGTTTCGAACTCTATTATCCTCACTTTAGACCCTCAAAGCTCAAATTCATCGGAAAATTGTGTTTATTATTTTAAAGCGAATTTTGAGGGGAAGAAAATAGAAAAAAAAAATCCGGTAAAAAAACTGTTGGAGTGACGTGTTGAAGTTTTGGTGTTAAGGGAGGGGGGAAAACAATTTGTGCTAAACGACTTGTTGTTATTTTTCCCGTTGACAAAACGTAAACTCGATTTGTCAAAAGGGCGGGCGTGTCCAAGGCCTTAACTTCTCGGTTCCGAAGGGGCGAGAAACGCTCAATTGACAAATGATTTTCGGAGGACAGAAGACGAAGAAGGGCCCGAGAGAATGGCGGACTGAATGGCGGAGTCGTTATCCACCTCTTCCCCGTCTCTTCGAGAGGAGAGACATATGTGGCCGGGAACAACTTCTTTATTACCCCCTATTATCCCACTCTATTCTCCATGACTCACCCGGAACGAGACCAAAAGTTTAAAACCTTTTATTTCTCTTTTTTAATTCCTATCTCTGGAGTCAAAGTTAATCTATCTAGTGTCTTTAAAAAAGCGGTATCTCTTCAAGTACAAGATCCTCTTGTCTGACTCATTGAACAACCCAGTTCGACCCCACATGGCTCCAATAACCCATTCATCTCCCTTACTTTCAAATTTGAAAGAGCCCACTTTTTACAGCCTTCTAACCGCCAAATTAACGTACATTGAGGGCTACTCGAGCCTACCAGATGGGGGGGGGGTAGTGATGGGTAGTGGGAGGTTGGGGGATGTGAGGATGTGGGGGTTAGGAAGTTATGGAAGAGTGGGAAAAGGTGGGTTATCGATTAGAGGGAGGGGAGAGATATGGCGGGGTGGACGTGTAAGAGGGGAGGATAGTGTACGGTGGGGTAATAGATTGATTGTTTGTGGAGAGGCCTGTAGAGCCCTAAATTTTTGAATAAGTTCGAGTGTTCTCCTCCATACTATATTTTCAATTGAACTTTGGAACTTTTGCTCGATTATAGCCTGATTTCGGTTTAAATGATGAGCTTTGTTTGAGTTCTTAACAGGGGCGGACTGACCCGTGGACAGAACCGCGCGGCGCCCCCCGGGTCAGTTTTTTAAAAATTTTTATTTTTATTTTAGAGTTATTTTTGCTCAGTGGCTCCCAAACTGGGGGGCGTAAGCTGTCCCCAGGGGGGGGGGTTGTGTTAAAGCTCAACTTTTGTGCAAATATCCCCAAAAATTTGTCAAAAACCTCAAAATCAACATTGTTAAAGCTTAATTTTGGTCAAAAAACCTCGAAATCAACATTTAAGATGCCTAATTTTCGTCCAAAAACCTCAAAATCAACACTTTTAAAGCCTAATTGTGGTCAAAAAACCTCAAAATCAACTTTAAATTGACAATTTTTTGTCAAAAACCTCAAAATCATGATAAGAACAAATCTATTTGTCAAAAAATCTGCAATTTCTTTTGTCATAAACCTCAAAATCAACATTTTAAAACCCAAATTTCATCCAAAAACCTCAAAGTTAACATTCAAAACTGCAAAGGATTTAATTTGTTTAAAAGAGGGGTGCACTTAAAAAGTTTGGGAACCTCTGTTTTTGCCTAATTTATTTTTCTAAAAGCCAATTTTCTGTTAAAATTTTTTGCCCCCCCCCATCCGGGAGCCCCTTAACTGAAAACCCACCCACACCCTAAGGTCCCAGTCCGCCCCTGGTTCTTAACCAAATTTTCAAGCATCTCGATTGATATTCCTCAACTATCCCAAAAACGTGAATAAAATCCGAATGCTTGAATAAGATTGATGATTTGATGGTTGTCTAATTTCAAGTTAAAAAGTTTCTTTAAAAAAGTTTTCAAAGCCGAAAATATATGATGTTTTTCCTTAGTTGGAAACTCGTCCTTGTGTTTAAAGGGTTTTTGAGGTGTCAAGAAAGGGGTGGCGGAAAAGGGAGTGTGAAAAAGGTGGTGGGGGTGGCATATTTAGCGTTTGTTGTCTTGTCACCTCCTCTCCTATATTCTGAACACGTATTAACCGAGGCCCTTGAGCAAACAGAGTAGGTTTGCTTCGACCCCTCTCTCACCATCAAGGGCTTTATGGCTAAAACACATGAAGAGGATTGTGGCCTTCGAGTTATGAGAAGGGGGGGGGGACACAAAACTGAGCTCTAAGTTTCACGCTAGTTTATTACCCTTCCCCTTATGTTTCTTACATTTACGACTTTTCTTGGGGTCAACTTGAAATTTCATTTTTTCAAAAATTCATCCTTCGTATTTAAATTGAAAATTTTATTTCTTTGGGTCACACTTAAACCTAGGTTGTTGATGTTTTTATTCTTATCTACATCATAACCTTATTCAGGCTAAATAATCCAGAGAATAGGAAGATCCTGGACCTCCTATTTCAGACTGTAAACCAAAAGTGGTTGCTGGGTTGGAGTGGAGTAGAAGAAGTTTTAAGGAAGTTTTTAACGTGGCCAGCTCCAGAAGGATGTAGTTATTGAAACATTTAACTCTCCGAGGTACTACTCATCGCCCAGGGGCGGACTGGGACCTTAGGGTGTGGGTGGGTTTTCAGTAAGGGGCGCCCGGATGGGTGCAAAAAATTTTAACAGAAAATTGGCTTTTAGAAAAACTGTATTAGGCAAAAACAGAGGTTCCCAAACTTTTTCACAGTGCGCCCCCCTTTTAAAACAAATTAATCCTTTGCAAAGTTTTGAATGTTAACTTTGAGGTTTTTGGATGAAATTTGGGGTTTAAATGTTGATTTTAACGGTTTTTGACAAAAGAAATTTCACTTAAATGTTGATTTTGAGATTTTTGACAAAAATATTTCCTCTTATAATCATGATTTTGAGGGTTTTGACAAAATATTGTCAATTTAAGTTGATTTTGAGGTTTTAGGACGAAATGGCTCATAAATGTTGATTTCGAGTTTTTTGACCAAAATTAGGCTTTAAAAGTGTTGATTTTGAGTTTTTGTCGAAAATTAAGCATCATAAATGTTGATTTCGAGGTTTTTTGACCAAAATTAGGCTTTAAAAATGTTGATTTCAAGGTTTTTGGACGAAAATTAGGCTTTAAAAATGTTGATATTGAGGTTTTTGAAGAATTTTTGGGGATATTTGCACAAAAAAAAAAATCTTGAGCTTTCCCCCCTTGGGGACAGCTTACGCCCTCCAGTTTGGAAGCCACTGAGGAAAAATAACGCAAAACTGACCCAGTGGGCGCCGCCTGTACGTATTCACGGGGGGCGCGGGTGGGTTCTGTCCACCCCCCCGGGCCAATCCGCCCCTGTCATTGCCTCATAACCCTGTGTTAGGCGAGAAAAAAACTTTTTTTTTAGGTATCTTAAAATTTCTTTTTAATCCTTAGACTGTTTTCAAAGGCAATAACCGGCGATTATGAATTCAAGCGGCCCTTTCATTTTAGTCCGAACAAAAGTGATAAATATTCAAAGTTGACCCGCTTTTAATGGAGAGAAGGGCCCTGAGATATGCGGACGGGGGAGAGAAAATTATGCGCGGTAGGGAGGGGAAGGGGTGAGGGAAATATTCGTTGATTTGATCACGTCTAGTGGACACACGAGAGGGCTAATGTTGAAACTCCCCCGCGATCCGTCGAGAGACATCGGAATGCCTTGGGAATTCCGTTATTGGAAGTCGCATTTAAATTTTATTATATCCCGGAGGATTCCCATTTCTTCTCTTTTTTCCCCTTCTATCCCGAGGATCCTCACATTAAAATAATCGCTTCAAACCGGCTTGGAATTTAGAGGTTGGTCAAAATAAGTAGACTTGAATCTTTTGATAAAAGTACAGCGAGAAAGGAACTTTTTGGGTCGACCCATCACCTTCCCATAGCTTCCAGCAACCTCCCCCTCACATCCTCTGACATCTCCCACCTCCTCCCCTCACGCCTCACCTGCCATCCCATCACTACCCCCTCCCATAACTTCCCGAAACCTCCCCCTCCCATTCTCTCACACCTCGAAATGGTTCAAAATCGAAAAAACTAAGCCCTGCTGAAAATTTGAATTATTTTTACACGTAAAACAACAAAATATAATAAAAATTCCAACGGTTGTATTTTTTGTCCTTTAAAAATTGAGTATTTTAAACAAAAAAAATTCCTCTCTGTTCCTTATATTCTGAAGAAAATGTCGACAAAAACCAGACCCTCTCTTTGTGGAGAATGTTTTATATCCTTTATGTTTCGAAACCTTTATTTTGGTATCGACCCTTTTGTTTGAAGATATTGAAGCTTTCACAGAGACGAGATAAGTTCAAAATTAATAGTGGACCCTGAATTTGTGGAGGCATTTTCCATTTATTATTCACATATTAGAGAATATTTCATTTTAACTCAACGAAAAAGACCTCATCATTCTAAACTTTGTTCTAAAAGGCATTTAGTCTTCATTACTTTCAAACAGACCGAAAATTTGATCCGTCAAAAGGAGGTAGAGGGTGGGTTGTGGGGGGGAGGGGGGGGGAGAGAAAACGACATTTGTCAAGCCTTTGGAATAAAGGATAAAATGGAAAACTTTATACTAAAAGAGGGGGGACACCATTTAAAATCCTATATTATCTCGAAATCTTTGGAATTTGACTTTTGTGATTGTTTTCTCTCTAAATTATCGCTCTCGAGTATTGAGGGTGAAAAAGCCGTCCGTATAAATTTCATCGCTAATAATCGCATTATCGGATTTACAGGTAAATTAATTAAAGTGGATTTAATAATTAACAGTTTATCCGTCAGACCGACGTGGTTTAATTTATTGCTCGCATAATTTCACAGGAAGGAGTCCGGGGAAAATTGGATTTTTATTACTTTTTGAATTTTCTTAAGTAGTTTGTTTCGTATAATCGTTGGCCCCGCTAAGGGCCGAACCAAGTTGGCTCTGAAAAGGGGCGATGTTTCCTCGGAACAAGAAGCTCTCAAGCCCGGTGAGAGGCCTTAGATTTTGAAGTCTTTCTCGCATGTTTACATATGAAATAGGAGTTGAATAAGCTAATTTGCAAGGATTGGAAGACATTTTCTGATTGGCCCACGAGTTTCGTTGAAACCGACATGACGGATGTTGAGTATACAAGGTGACGCTTTTGCAAGATCGTACTATGTAGTGAGAAATCAATAAAACATTTTAAAGATCACAATTGCGTGTCTATATTTTTTCAATCAATAAATTATTACATAATTATTTCTAAACGATATCACGATGTACATCATATATCGTGTCAAAAACGCTACTTTAGATTATTTATCTTAATTTATTGTTTGGTACTTAAAAATAAATGGGTATCAATTTTAAAGTCCGAAATAGAAGTGACCAAGGTTACGAAATTGAGTTGTTAAAATGTTTTAACACTTTCAATGAGGCACGATTTCATAAATGAAAGTTTGAATGTCTGTATTGTCTGTAACTTTCAAAATTCAAGCTGAAAAGGTTCTTTTTTGTCTTTCAAGGACATAATCTAGTACCTAAATAGGTTTAAATAATTATTTTCTATTATTATTTATTTCTTTGTTTCTAGACTTTTTATAATATGTATACAAAAACACTCCGTGTAAAACATACCTCGCAAAAACCCTTCTACAACAGCCAGAAAAAGTTAAGATATCACATTTCCCAGCCCAGAAAGTGTCGGCCCCCTTTTCTTCCTAAAAACTTAGCCTCCCTATTCTGTACGCCTATGACCTGCTCCTTAGCTTAGGCTTTATCAGGTCAGAATTCATCCTAAAAACTTATCCAGGTTTCTAAGCCCAAAGAGAGGAGAGAACCTAAACGAGCTCAGACAGAGGGGGGAGCGAACTTAGATGCTTTTTTCAGGGGTTCAAGATTCAATTCCAAACCATGTACATACATACAGAATTTTAAAAACTAAATTAAGAATTTGGCATTTCAAGTTCAAAACGAGGTAGACAATCATGTGGAGTTAGGTACAAAGGTTCAAAATTCTTATTTTGGTAAAAACACTCATCTCCAGTTAAAACTTTTTCAGGGCCCTTTCTAAACTTGAAATGATAAATTCTGAATAGGAATTTTGGAGTAGAGTACCTGGTTCAAAGACCCCTAGTGTCAAAAAATGATCAGAATTTCCCGGTGGGCCTAATGATTTTAAATTTTGAAATGCGAGAAAACATACAATTTTCAAAACTACTTTTTAATGCCATCAATCCTAGTTCCACTCCAATATGCTCGTTTAACGTATTTTTCCGATTTAATCCTTCAAACCAATTTCTCGAAAACAATAAACATAATCGTTGATTTATGTGGAGCTACAGTAGTTTGTCATAAACAAGCGTGGGCTTCATCAAAATTAGGTCAGCCCCCGCTTTCGGCCCATTCGAAGAGCCCGCCCCTGATTCCAGTTTAATTCCCTGGGACTTAAACCGAGCTTAGAAACGCTCATTTCGCCCTCCGTTCACCCCTAAAACGTTGACTCATCGTTCTAAAACACGAAAAAATGTATTCGGCGCGTGTCCGACTAATCGTTTTATCAATTTCGAGCTCAGTCGAGTCTTTGACGTCCAAATAGAATGATCTTCAAAACGACGAAACCCCTCCTCCCTCTTTTCCAATCGTTGCGAAAACTCGTCGCATTTTTAGGCGTCTTTCCATTTAAAATTGAAAATGGCGTTTATCGAATCCACAAACTATTTTTTCTTTATTCAATTTTTATTTTGAGCGCAATCATCGGTTCAGACGTCTACGTTTACGTCACATTACCCGATTCTTTTTTCAATAAAAGAGTTGTGCACTTTTTATGGCTTTTAAATGTCATTTCCAACGACTTAACGCTGTCGTTGTCCATTCTTTGGATGTCCTGCAATCTCCATTCTATGACGTCATTTATGTCCAATTTGATTACCATATCGGAACGTCTAAACGTCAAAAAAATAACAATTAATTTGCTTTTCTGTATTATATTTATGAATGTCATGTTTTTAACTTCTTTTTATGGCTTTTGGACGATGTCTGACGTATCAGTTTTTATGCGTTTTGTCTATTTCTTTAAATTCGTTGTGATTAATACGATGCTTTTCGTTTTGGGATTTCGATATGCCATCGTTTTACTTATCGTTAAGAAATTTTTGAGTGAGATGGCAGACATCGTTTCGTCATCGGCGAACATCAAAAGTATAACGAACGTCCTCAAATGCTACGACTCGATCATCATTTGCTGCTCGCATCTCAACGACTTCTACAGTCTTCAGATACTTTTGGTGATGATCACGTCTTTTATGATCATCGTCGGAAACATTTATGAGATTTTGATCAACGATTGGGATAGTGGGTTGTTGCATCTTCATATCAAAGTGATCATCATTTACTTATTTATGAACGCCCAGCTCATTCACGCCTGTAGCACCACCAAAAGAGCAGTAATAGCATCCCTTTATTATTATAGTTTCAATTCATTTTTTGTGTTATTTTAATTTTAGGCAGAAAATTTAAACGACCGACTCTACACTATCGCCTTGTACGACAAAACTGGATTGATATCTTCAAACGTAAGTTTTTTTTTTTTGAAAGGTTAAACACCAAAAACCTCCACTATTTCATGACTAAACGTTTAAATTTCCACAACTTCCACAATTTTTGATCATCTCCAATGAATGGTGAAAATTATTGCACAAGTTTGTTCCAGGTTAAAATGTCACTCCATTTTGAGAAAAACAAAACCCTTGAGTTTACAGCTTTTGGACTTTTTAACGTCGACTATACCATCATCACACCGGTAATAAAACAATTAAAAGTAATTAAACGCCTTGACTAAATATATTATTAGATGATAGCAACGGCGACGACTTACATCGCAATAATGCTTCAGTACACTCCGAAATAATTGACAATTTTTAAACATTTTGATATCCGGAGAGGTTTCTTATTCTGTAAGTTAGGCACGTGCAGTTGAAGAGTGACAGGGAGAAGGGAACTTTTAATGGGCGAAAAGCTGGGGGTTGGACGTGATGTTGACCGATGGTCCGGATTAAAAGCGAGGATAGGTAAATATTGGAAACCTTTTAATATTGTCATGCTTCTTATTATTAAAATGTTTCTTTGGCAACCTTGGAAGTTAAAGTTCTACGCCTAACAATTTTTTTTAAATTTTAAAACTGATAGTATTAATCACTATAATCACTACTGATAGTAGTGATATACATACTAGGTTTTGAATACTGTGCTGTGTTCCCTGAGTGAGGCAAGGTCTGTATCTTTAGTGATTTACGATTTTGGGAAGCATAGGTGGAGGGTGGTTGGGAATGGTAGTGGAAGATGGGAGTTTGGTAGATGTTACTGTAGGGTGGGGAGAGGTGGAAGGTCGAGGAGGATAGAGGATGTGATGAGAGAGTGGCGGAAAATTTAGGTGTTTGTGGAAAAGCCCGCGGAGCCCCGGATTTTCGATAAAATTTGAATTAAGGGTTTTCAACCACTAACAGCAGAAGTGCTAAATCAAATAGCATCAGAAATGGGATATCAGCTGACAGTCTGACACCAGAAGTGGGATAACCGCCGACATCAGAAGTAGGATATCTGCTGACATCAGAAGTAGAATATCTGCTGACATCAGAAGCCCAAGCCTTTATATGAAAGGATATTTAATTTACTAGGGGCCTCCTGAGACATGTAGTTTCCGAGTGAAATTTATTATTTTATTTTTTAACATGTATTTATAATTTATTTTTTGTTTAAACAGAATATGTATTTACCAACGTTGTAGAAATAAAAGTAATTTATACTTGTGTACTTGGCAGGTAGAGTGTACAAAAAATAAACAAAAAGAGTCAGGAATCTTAAAAAATGAGACGTGAGTTGTAATGACGGGGGAGGTTGGTGGGGGGGGGGTGCTGAAATATAACGAAAGCGGCGTAGGTGAATTAGAATTTCAAATTATGTAAACAATCATCCTTTGCGAGAGGAGAAATGGCAAGTTGCACGTCTCAATTAGTATTCCCGGCGACTTTCCCACGGGAGAATCGTTACGGAGGGAAATGTATTACAACGTTGACCGCAAAAGGGCTTTAGGCCTCAAATTCGAGGTAGGGGAAAAAATTAACTTCTTCAAACATGTATTTTTAAACATAAAAGTTGTAATTTCTATGCGTATGAACGTGTTTGAGAACCGACCATTTAGATGAGGTAAAACGAGACAATTGACTACTTCAAAGTATTTTAGTGCCTCGTAACGAAGTTCTGAACGAGTTCTTAACTTTTCATGCGTTGGGAGGATCCATTTGTCAGAGAATAAAATAGGACTTGGGGCCTTTTAGTCCAGTCAATCTACGCCCGAAAAGGACAAATAAAGAAAAAAAAAGGTATTTTGTTTCTCAGCGTGAATGTGTAGGGGTTGGTCCCCTGATTAAACAAAAAAGTCCCGAACTGAAACCCGTGACGTTTGGCCTCAAGAGCGGTTTAAAGGCGAATTTTTTTTTTCGGTTTTTCACCAATATCGTTGGGCGTAATTGAATTAATAATTGAATTACATTGTAATTCGAATTACTTTTTATAGTAAGTAATTGAATTACATTGCAATTCGATTACAATGTAATTTGTAATTAGATTACATTTTCAATTACAAATTACAACAAATCGAAAAATATCTATTTTCACTAAATTTTCAAGAAAAATGAAAAACGACCCTTTAGAATTCATTTTCAAAGTACAATAAAATACATTCTAGATGGCATAATAATCCTAAAAAGGCACTCTAGAATCCTTAATCATCGAAAAACGACACTCTAGACTTCATCACCAAAAAGATACTCTAGAGAGTCTAAAGTCCTTTATCATCAAAAACGACACTTTAGAATCCTTCATCATCGAGAAACGTCACTCTAGATTTTATCATAACAATAAAAACCACTTTAGATTCCTTAGTAATCCTAATAGAATCATTCATTAATTTTGCCATTACATTTTTGTGATCGAATTAAATTTTTTTTTGTAATCGAATTACATTTCTTGTAATTTAATTACTTGAATGTAATTGAATTACTTGAATGTAATTGAATTACTTTTGATGTAATCAAATTACTTTTTCCAATTACACTGTAATTGAAAAATTAATTTGTAATCAAATTAATTTTTCCAATTACATTGTAATTGAAATTAAAAAGTAATTCGATTACTTCATTGTAATTTGTAATTCAATTTCATTTTGCCTAACTCCGACCAATATCTCGAAAACCGTAGGTCGTTGTAAGCATAAACCTTCGGTTTTCGAGATATTGGCGAAAAACCGAAAAAAATCGCCTTTAAACCTCGCCTGAGGGCGAACGGCAAGGTTTTCAGTTCTGGACTACTTTTGCGAATTGAGTTCTGGAGTTTTTTGTAACCTCTGTTATCTTAGATAAGCATTAGTGACGTCATATAAGTCGAATGAAGTGTTTCCTGCGTCATTACTTACATTAGATACAAAATGGAGTTTTTATCTTAACTTTCGGCAAGAAAATTTGCGTTCTGGAAGTAGGTAGGTCCTCCAACATGGAAGGGAAGATATAAAAAAGAAGAATAGTGTATTGTGAAGTGATGAAAATATATAAACAATTTTCTCCAAGGCGCACGGCTCAAAACACTTCAATAAGAAAAGGATTTGTACCCCCACCACCGTCCCCCTTCATCCGATCTCAGAAGATTTACGACAAGCAGACTTAGGTCATCCAATTGATTGCAAAGCTTAGAAAGATTTTTTTTTCATATATATTTTTCTGCTTTATAAGATTTATTGTATTTTTTAAAGCTCTTTTACATATTCTCAATATACTGAGTTGTGCAATAAAAGTTTGTGCTGTGTTTATGCATATTATTTTTTTTCCTTTGTTTTTTTGTGGGGGGGGGAGGGGTAGAGGGTGTACATACAAAAGGTGGAGTGGCAACGTTCAACCCTTTCTTAAATTAAATTCTTTTGTTTCTAACTGACAAGGCTCTTTTCTTTGATTTTTTTTTTATTTCAAACTTTTCAAAAGTAGGTACCTAAGTAAAAAAAAAAGTGCAAATATAATTAAATAAGAGATTACCTACTTTAATAAGGTATTAAATTATTTTTTCCTGAAGTTTTAATAATCTTGCTTACAAACCGTAATTTTTTAAAATTGAATATTTTATTTTAGGAATTTGGATTTATTTTGTTTACTATTCATCATATTGAATTACAGAGTGGGATAGGTAAAATTTACGGGCCCGGAAATTTTCATAACGCCCTTCCAATGCTTAAAAATTAATCTGAAAAAGGCTATTTTGTCGCAAATGAAATCTAGACAAAAAGGCCCTCTCGCGTCTAAAAAAAGGATTTAAAAAAAATTCAACCTAAAAAGGGCCCTTTTTTGTCGTTAAAGAACAAAATCTAGTTGAGAGGGTCTCTAGTGTCCAAAAAGGATCAAAATTAAAGCTAAAAAGGAACGAAATCTATTTAAATGGAGCTCCATTGGGTCCAAAAAATGATCAAAATCTGAATAACCGACCCCGCACCATCTCGTAGGACGTAGGAGCAGCCTTTCGGGAATTTCCAGATCTCCTGGTTGTCCTATTCGACCCTCTTGAGTTACTTACCTTGAAGATATTTACATATTTTATTTGATACCTACTGAACATGATCACCATTTTCAACAAGTAAACAGGCATCTAGAAATCTTACTGTAAGTATGATGAATATTAATAGTATGATGAACTATAATATTCAGTTATAAAACAAATATGGTTACATTACAACAGTTTTTACAGTTGCATAACTTGTTACCGCTTTTTCTCTGGATAAATTTGATTCTTCTTTTATCCTGGCGTTAAATAAAAAAAAATTTGTTGCAAAAAGAAAGTTTTAGGGTTAAAAGAAAAAAGTGGAATGATCCCTCTGGGGCAGTTGCGGGTTTGAGAAAAGGGAAGCGCTATAAAACCGACTTCAGACGCCCAAAGGGGGTTTTCTCTTCAGAATCCGTGCTAACGGCCTTTTAATGTCCTTCCTCACTTATAAACCAATAATTTAAAACCCTCCAATAACCCCTTCACTTGTAATGCTTCATAAATTTTATATAGAAATATAATATCTAATTGTATCGTATCAAATAACAAACGAAATTATTGCTCTCGTTGGATGTTGAATGACTAAAGATCAATGATGGGGCTTGGGAACTAAAGGGAACATTTTTAGGAAACTGGAAATTCGAAATAGGTATGAGAATTTCAACGCCCTTCATCGTGCCTAAGTTGATATTTAAGCAACGGAAAGGGATGAAGGAGATCCTGTATAGTATAACCTTTGGCCATTATCGGACATAAAGTTGTTCGGCCATCCGTCGAATAGGTTCCAGGAGAGAAGAGAAGGTGATAGGAGGGGGTATAATTTTAGGGGAGTCTAGGAAGGGATGAGAAAGAGATAGTTGGTGGCAGAATGTTTGGGGATGGTTTAGGAGTATTATAGGAAATGGTTATAGGAAAAGTAGTACCACTAACCATTGCTTGTTACCCTCTTTAGCAACCATCGTAAGCCAAAAATCATGGAAAAATCATAAAAATACATGAAAATATAGAAAATCATTTGCAAAACCATGTTCCACCACTTCGAAAATTCTGAAAAAATTCTGGTAAGTTTGTAACTAGTAGATGAACAAATGGTATTAATATCTTTGTGCTACCTCATCGGGAACATTTTTTTTTCGCGCTCTGAAAATCTTTTTTGTCAAAATTCGCGGCTTTCTGATGGTTTGAAAAATTTGAAAAAAAATACTAGAAGATGGGCCCAAAAAAGCTCTACATTTTAAAAAAAAGCCGGACTCTGTGGCATCATTAGTTCTCGAGATATTTAGGTTTTTCTGAACCGAGGAAAACGCGATTTTCTCCAAAACCTTTGGGGTTTTCGATCCAAAATTAAGGGAAGTTATTAGGTACACCAAGAGGTATCTTTGGGTATTTTTCTCGGGCCAAATGGCTCAAGGGCATTTTACCATACCTTATCCCCCTATAGCCTTTTATGACATGTTAAAAATAGATTAACATCTATTTTTAGGCTGAAAATGGTTATTAAACCAAAACATGTCCTAAAAGTTGTTTGATTTTCACAACCCAACAATCCCAGTGGAGAGAACTAGTTAAAAGACTCCACCAAGTTCAGAGAAGAAGAAGTATGATGGTCTAGGAGGGTAGGGGAGGTGATGCGAGAGTAATGGAAGGTGATGGATTGCGGGGGAGGTGATGAGAGAGTGATGGAATGTTGGGGGAGGGTCCAGGATGGTAGGGAAGGTGATGGGAGAGTTCTTTGAAATTGTTTATGAAGATTTAAAAACAGGTAAACTTTTACAATTATTTTTTTTTTTAAACCTAAATACAAGTTTGCTTTTCACACGGACTTACTCTATAATTGGTTTCGTCCGACCCCACCTTCTCACCCGTTAACTCTTTTTACTCTGGACAAACGTCGCCGTATCTAAAGTGTCGGAGAGTCGTCGGGGGGGTGGGGGGGTGGTGGGGGGGGGGGTGCTCAGTCAATTTCACGGATCGCTCACATCAGTAAACAGGGCCGGACTTGCTAGCCCTGAAAACCTATGCCTTTTGTGTACAGTTCACAAGCGAAAATTGTTATCTCGTGTTTATTTTTAATTGCCTTTAAAGATTTATATTTGTTCAGTTTCTCTCTCGACCCGTATCACAAACGTTTCGTTTAATTATTAAAGTTTTGCGTGTAATTTATAGGAGGCTGATTCTTCTTCCTATTCCCGACGGAATCTGACAGCGACTAAAGAGTCGGTGGCCCGTATAAAAGGTTTTTGAGCCTTCACACTTCTTACCTTTCGAGCACTTATTGCCTCCGACTAGATTTACGATTTTCAAACCCACTTCGACTAACTTTTAAAGCCAAGTCCCCTTTAAATTAAGACTCAAGAAGAGAAAAAAAAAATGTTACGAGCACCATCCAAAAACTTTAATTTTGAAAAATTTCATGTCCTAAAATTAATTGATAAACAACACTCTTTAGTGTTGTTGAGAAAAATGTCGGGTTCGAAATCCTTAAGGATTATTGGAAAGGTTATGGGGATACCTCTCGTCGAGATAGCTATCCAATTATCGATTATCTCATAAAATTTAATTAAAGTCTAGAATGACTGAAAAACGATCATCCCCTTTTATTGATTCCTATAACCTAGAATGTGAAGAATCTTTCTTATAAACGGTTCGACTAGGAATATAAGGTTGAACTGTTACTACGAGGAAAGTACACTTTTCCTGGAAAACATGAAGTTAAATGGAACTATTGTTTGAGGGGTGAGTCAAGGGACCAAGAACGTATGGAAATTTCAAAACCGCACCATCACCAAAATATCTCCCTTACTACCCCCAACCAGCAGAACTTCCATTAAAATATTTTACTACGACCCATCCTTGAGGACCGTATGGCCTTCTCTAAAATTGAGGGTTGCGAGGTCTAATAACTTACATTTGAGAAAGTTAAAAAAAATTCGATAAAAAATGAATATGTAAAGCACCTAAGGAAATATTTTGGGCAATTTCGTAAATCCTTCAATCCATTTCAATTGCAAATGAGGATTTACAATGGTCTTAGGGTAAGATTCCCTTCGAATGTAAATTTAGTAAGGATTTTAAGCTTTTCATAAGACGCAATTAAACCTTATTTTCCTCTTTAATCTCGAGTTATATAAAGATGGGCTGTCACTTTATGAAAAAGCTGGACATTCAGTTGTATCAATTACAATAAAAGGAGAAAAAAATGGTTTTTTGGTTAAAAAAAGGAGAAAAAAGTATGGGACGGTCGGGATATGATTTCGGGTGTGCTCGCCGAGGGAGAGCCTCACCCTCACCTGTGATTGACCACACAGCTCGCATGGGAACAATTCAAAATCCACGGTTATTAGGACTCTCCGCCTCCCTTGTTTCCTCCCGCATATAGAACAATCAAATCATTTCATTTTGCACGCCCTTTCTCCCATCATTTATAATAAATAAATCGAAACATGAATAATTTGGGTAAAAATAAAAAGCGAGAACTACAAAATCGCCCATTATTATGGTATCCTCACCGAAAAAGTAAATATAAGAACATACATACATTCTGCCACTTTCCAGCAGGGGCGGACTGGCCCGGGGGGGGGTGGACCGAACGTGAATACATAGAGGCGGGCGCCCCCGCGGGTCAGTTATTTTTTATTTTATTATTTACTAAGCGTTATGTGTTGCTCAGCATGGCTCCCAAACTGGGCGTCGTACGCTGTCCCAAGTGGGATGGCCACACGAGATGTGCAAATATCCAAAATATTCGTCAAAAACCTCAAAATCAACAATTATGGAGCCTAATTTTCGTCCAAAAACCTCGAAATCAACATTTAAAAAAGCCAATTTTCGTCAAAAACCCTGCACAAAATCAACCTATTTTAAACGAACCCTAACATTTTGGTACCATATCACCTCGAAATCAACATTTATAGAAGCCATATTTCGTCGCAAAAACACCAATCGAAAACTAAACATTTTTAAGACAGTCATCTAATTTCGTGAGTCAAAAAACCTCGAAATCAACATCTTACTATTGCCTAATTCTTGCGTCAAAAAACCTCAAAATGAACTTATAAATTGCCAATTTTTCGTCAAAACCTCTAAATCTCTATAATCATGATTATATGAGCAAATATTTTTGTCAAAGAAATCTCAAAATCAACGTTTTAAGTGCAATTTCTTTTGTCAAAAACCTCAAAATCAACATTTAAAACCAAATTTCATCCAAAAACCTCAAGTCAACATCAAAACTGCAAAGGATTTAATTGTTAAAAGGGGGCGCACTGTGATAAGTTTGGGAACCTCTGTTTTGCCTAATATATTTGTTCTAAAAAGCGCAATTTTTCTGTTAAAATTTTTTCGCACACCCACCTACATCCGAGCGCCCCCTTAACTGAAAACCCACCCACACACCTACAGGTCCCAGTCCGCCCCCGCTTTCCAGCTGACGTAATCGAATCCCTTAAAACTTCAGCACTTCAATTTCCAGAATCATTCCCCATCTATGTAAAGCCTTTTAAGAGAGCAGTTTACTGTTCATTATACCCTCGGTTCTCGAGTTTGAAAATTTATAACCCGAAGACGGCTGCTCAATAATGGCAGGAAATTAACTCACCTAGAAATTCCCCAGATCAAAATCGGATAGTCAAAAATTAAAGTTTTATAATAAAAATAGAAAAAATAGAGGAAGGTAAAAAAATTTATCAAAAACCTTTAGTCACTGGTTCTTCTCGATTTTAATTTCCGGGTGTCGTATTTCGTTTTTCTTTCCTGTTCAAGATAGGTTTTTTTTTATGACGGTTCAACTGCCAAAAGGTCAAAACAATCACAAAAAATAATATTAAATTACACTCCACAGAATCAAACAGTAGGTTTCGAATTTTCAGAATTAAATTTTATTTCACGGGACATCCAAAAGAATCCTCATCTAATGGAAACATTCTCCTGGAAACTTTTGGCTGATTAACTCTTTTTTTAACTGTACATAAAAGAAGAATAAGAACTTTTATTATTCTTTGTAATCGCCACAGTTAGGTAGTTAAAATCCGAAAAGATATAAACATGAAATTACCTTCGAAGAATAGAAAAACGTTGAGACCGCAAGAGAAGCCTTTTGTTTGCTTTTTCCCTCCAAGAGAGACTTTTTCCGTCCTCTTTTTTATTTTATTTTTTATCGTTTAATCCCCAGACGGTCGTTGACTTCGCGTTTAAAGGCAACAAGGATGATTTATCATTCAAAAGGTTGGAAAGGAGGAGATAACAGGTGCTTATCTGAGGCGTTTTATCTCCTCCCGGCTTCTTTTGTTTGTCTAAGAAGCTTTTAAAGAGTTTTTGAATGAGTTTGAATACAAGTGTAGGGAATCAAACGAAACAATAGTCTCAAAGCCTTGTTTAGCCCATTTTGTGCTTATTCATACTTCCCATTGTTGTCCATCAATGACAAGATAAGTAGTGCGGCTGACCGCGGCGATCATGAGCGTAAAAATTTCATAAAATGGGGCGCCTTGAATTGACGTCAGCTTACTGATGAGGCCAAATGTGTAGTACGATGTGTTTATTGCCGAATCGCACTCCAGGCACGGAGTAGACGACGAGCTTCGTTCTCTGTGGCGAAGTGACAGCAACTACTCTTCGCGCTGAAAAGTATAAAAGCTTCGTTACTTCCCTTTTGTTTGTATTATTTTGTCATCGGTACACGTTTCTCGTCGCAGCTCTCCGAGTTTTGTTACATCGCGGATGAGGCGCGTAGAGATATTTTATTGATTCCTCAGCACCTAAAAATGTTACTACAATAATGTTCCCACATAAACGCTGTGAGAACCACACGTTTGTTTGTGATTCAGCAAGACCTCACAAGTTTTGATGTGTCCAGGCTTTGTGTGAATAGGATCACTGAGACTCGGATACATTAATAAAGCATCAGCTAAAAGATTAATTTATACTAATAATGAGAAGGAATGAGGAGGGAAAGAGTATTGTCAGGGTGACAGTAGCTATGATAAAAACGCCCTAAAAAATCCTCCTTCAAAGGACACCCCCATGTTTTTCCACTAAAAATTGCCGAAAACCACATTATGGATGAAAACAAAAAATAAAAATACAAATTGAAGATGAGTCATTATAATACGACCCTCAGATTCTTGTTTTTCAACCTAAAAAGGGCTGATCCATCACACCACCCCTATTTTTTGACGAGAAATAATTTAAAAATAAAAATTACCTCATTCATCGTCCTCGTGGCAAATACAAATAAGCCGGTAAAGCTATCAAATTAAAAATTAAAATCCAAAAAAAGACAGCCAAGAATTTCGATTTTTTTACCCTCATAAAGCAACAAATAAATATTTCCGGTCACAAGCGCGAAACCGGCCGCCCCAAAATCAGTAAAATTTGATGTCCAAAATCAAATTCAAAAACTCACAAGAAGACGCCAAAATGTCAAAACAGATCAAATAGACATGAACAAAATTAAACGTTTTCTTCAACTTGAGTGTTTAAAGAGACGAATTAAAAATTTATTATTTCTATGTAGCCTGAATATAAATAAATGATGGCGTAAATCATTAAAAGTGCAAATAAAAAATAATAAACATAATAAATATAAATATAAAACAGAATTCGCTTGACCTTATGATAAAGTTGACTACGAATCCGACTACAAAGACGAAAAAAATGACGTTGGGGATAAAAGAGACTTGATTTTTGGAAATCCGAGTAATTTCTCCATATAATAAATCTGAGATAAAGCCTTATTTAAGCATTCCCATTTCCCAGTGAGTCTGTACAAATTGAGAAAAATTGAAAAACTAATCAATTTATTTGTAAAATGCGAATTATATAAGTCAAGACTTCCACTTATTAAGAATTTCGGTGGGTTCAAAATCGCATTCAAATGGAAATACGTTTGCTAGAACAAACACGAGAAAATTCACGATTAAAATTTTCCAGGAAAAATGAAAAATCCTTTTTTGATAAGGAACGGAAAAACGAATAAAAAACGTGGAAAATGCGATAAAAGTCGGACTTTAGTTTCGGCATTCGTGTGCTTAAAACGCGACATTATTCGAATGTGTTTCAAATACGTTTGACTCAATTGGGGCCCAAATCTACGCCCGAAACCTAATTCGATTGCTATCGGCTAAATATAATGTTGCGAGCATTGACGTTATATGGCACATCAACACATTTGATTAGTCTAATTAAAAGTTGGATTACAATGTATATGTCTGCACTAAAGTTCGATGCGTCAATAGTGGAAATTAGAGTTTTTTCTGCGGGCCTCGAGCAGGGTGACGAAATTACATGTATCTTATTTAACTGAAAGTGAGGGCTTGTGAAGAGCTTGTAATGTGGAAACTTATGTAGCGAAAAGCCTCGCTTTTTCAGGAAAAGTCTCGTTTCCGAATTTGGATGATATTTTTATGAAAATGGGACTAATTTCACTCAAACACATTATAATTACCTAATTAGTTAATTAATTATATTTTTGAGAATTTTTTTTTCAATCATAACTTGAATTTGGTGATAATTTTATGAAAATGGGACTAATTTCACTCAAACTCATTATAATTACCTAATTAGTTAATTAATTAATTAATTTTTGAAAAATTTTTTTTTCAATCATAACTTGAATTGGTGATAATTTTATGAAAATGGGACTAATTTCACTCAAACACATATAATTACCTAATTAGTTAATTAATTATTAATTAATTTTTGAGAATTTTTTTTTCAATCATAACTTGAATTTGGTGATAATTTTATGAAAATGGGACTAATTTCACTCAAACTCAATATAATTACCTAATTAGTTAATTAATTAATTAATTAATTTTTGAAAAAAAATTTTTTTTTGCAATCATAACTTGAATTTGGCGATAATTTTATGAAAATGGGAAAATTAAGTTAATTAGTCTAATTACCTAATTACATAATTAATTACCTAATTAGTTAATGAAATTTAATCGGGATCACGTGAAGATTATTTGGTTAAAATTGGTGAAGATCGGACCGGTAGAAAGCCCGTAGCACATTTTTTGCAAACTTTAGACAGACATATCTCCGCCATTTTGTCGAATTTCAAAAATCGCTCTCGTCACTTTCAAGATAACCACGAAAGGAAGATTGTGTGAAAATTTCGTGAAAATCGGATGAAAATTGTGGCCGTGAAGTGTTCCGGAAAAAAAAGGCGACGGACGGCCGGACGCCGCACCACAGACAAAGTCATGTCCGACAAAGATCAAAAGTCAGTTTGACCCTAGGGGGTCTGGAATGACCCTATCCCCAAAAACCGCATCCGACAGCTAATACAATTATCTTCTACTTTCGAGATAAGCTATCTAGACCTCTTTCAAATAAGTGCACTGTGATTCTATATTTGTAAATATTTAGGACCAATAGATAGTTCTAAATCCAAGGTTCGAGTGTTGACGTCATCACTGTGACTTCGGCCGACATATACGACATATATAATATGCTTACAGCGACCGAAGAGACCGAACCCGGGACCATTCGGCACCTGAGGCGGCAGAACGGTACCCTCAGACACAGCGCGTCGCCTTCGAAAGTCAAAATCGGTCTTGACCGTTCAGGAAAAGTATCGATGCGATCAAAAATTGACCTTTTTCCCGACTTGGCTAAAAGTTAAAAGACATTCGCTAACAATGTATTCACACCGCATTGTCGAGGTTACAGATCGTTCTGCACTACATACACCCATATACAAGGTGAACAGAGTTGTCAACACGTCAGCTGTTAGCAGATTTTTAACTTTTGGTTGCCAAAAGACCGGCACAATGTTGTCGTTTTTCCCCAGGTTTATTTGGACGATTCATAATTCTGAAATTGATGGCTGAACACACGGTAGTATTATTAGTGGTGGTGTGCTACATATGTGTCACACCAGCATAACAAATTGCGAATATAGATATATACATTTTTCTGTAAAGTTATTACTCACGCTCGTGAAACATCGAGACAAGTGTACGCTAGGGCATCGGACCCATCAATTATGACAAACGCTATGACATATACACACAGAGCTAAGTGCTTCGTAGCCAAGGCTGTGAATCTCCAATAATACTGAAACTCATATGAACGAAAGCTATGCCTCAGCACTTCTCGGTCTATCACTACACATGAAAAGAGCAGTAATCACAACTAAAATTTGCTCGCCGAAAAAATATAGTTTAACTCGTCGACCAAATAGAAAAACCGAATAATGATGGTATAGCGATGACCTTCCACATAGCATTCGACAGATCATAAGTCGACACATCTAATTATAATGTATTTTTAAGAGATAATTTTTGTTATTAAACTTGACAAGACTAAAATGATGAGGACCATTGATTTCAGCAAAGACTCACCCCACCTGTCATATGGATTATGATGATCGAAGAGCATTATAGTGCTGTAGGTCGCAATATATAATCACGACAATAATCAAACTGATTTGTGGCTTATCAGGTTATAAATGTGGAATAACCGTTTAAAATGATAAGCATTGTCGTAGGAATGCCCAAAATATGTTGAAAGAGTCTCGTGAAAAACTTGGATTTCGATAAGGCGAAACAGAGAAGCTTCTCGAGTCCGATAATTTTTTCAAGTGGCAACGTTGAAGAAATTTCCCGCGTCTTTGCTCATCTATATTCCATAAGTTGACCGATCTCGACGAACAAGAGTTAGCAAAGACAATTCGCCTAAAAACTGACATACACGGTAGTGACTGACACGCAGCCAAGGTGGCCTAGATCAAAACAAGTGCGAGAAAATAGGAGTGTCTAGAATTATCGTGATTGAAAAACCTTCAAATGAACACTGAAGGTGAAAAGATGCTACATTACCGATCTTTATAATCAAAAGGCGAAATACTACAGCAATATTTTCGGAATTTCGAAACGAAATCGACACTCAGAACACTTTCGAGAGTGGCAGAACACGACACAAAACACACGTCTTATCTCGACAATCAACTGGATTATAGCAAATGAAGAGAAACTGCTCGATTGTTAATCTTTGCGGATATAAAATTCTGCCAAGGCGAATATTGTACTTTTCTCCAATTCTATATCGCTCCAATAGTCATTGGGACGGAACTTCAAGGACTTTTCACTATTTTTACAATAAAATTATATCCCCTACCTTTTCATGAGAAACGGTGTAAAATAAACGCAAGGCAGCAGTCGCGGTCAAAGAGCCCAAAGAGCGTCTATATAAAACTTGTTGCTCTTTCATAGTGAGCGGGTGGTGCGATGGCTAGAGAAGGGAGCTGTGGTGCGAGTAGTGCAGAGGAATAGCGAGGAGGTTGGAGTATGGCTTGGAGAGGTGGATCAAAGTATGTAGAGGAACCTTGTGCGCTGATAGTGTTCGCTTTAGATAGGTAGAAGAGGCTTTGAGGGGTGGTCGCGCGGTGGTCGTGAGAGGAGGTGCCCGAAACGATAGACATTCGACTTCAACTGCATGAGAAGAAACATAAGTGAGGAGTCCTGAGATTAAAATGATGGTACTGTAATCTGCCTAAAAATAGTAAATGTCACAGCACAGACAAAGAATATTATTAACCCATCATATAGTTGGCGTCAATGGAAGTAAATGTTATCCGACGATTTCAAGGAATTATTTTAATTCTATACGGTTAAATTCAATGCTCGCTCTTAATAACTGGATTAGGTCGGACCATGAGATTTTCGTTATTATAAAGCGGACAATGGAACACAAAAAAACGTGTCATTGTCTTCTACGATGTTGTTCTATGCGATCGTCGTTTTTGCTTTACTCCGTCCTGGGATTACCGCTCCTCCGGATCTCGACTATCAGAAAGTGTTTGAAGAAATCGACCCGGACATCATTCTGGACAACGAGAGGCTTCTCAATTCGTATCTGAGATGCTATTTCGACGAAGGGCCCTGCAACGTACACAACAGGCTGTCAAAGGTTCGCTTTTTCTCTAGCTTGCCTAGAGCACCTTCAACTTTCAAGTCTTTCTATTCTAGATCACATCTCGATTACGCTAAGCACAGTTTGTGGTGATTGTTCTGAAAAGCAGAAAGAGCTTTTCAAGTACATTTGAACAAATTCATCCGAAGCATCCAGATGAATGGGCGCGGTTGCTGAGCATATACGACCCACCGGAGAAGCTTGGCCAAAGTCAAAGTCTTCATAGAGTCATAAAACAAGTTAAAAAAATGCTAAAATAAAGAAAAAACATTTTTTGTCAAGTTTCAATATTTTTTTCGTTTCTGGTACCATAAACTAATTTTTCACTGTATAGGAGGCACCAACCAAGATGGAAACCAGTTTTACAGGTGAGGGAAAGGTTAGGCGAGGTGTGAAGAGGTTAGGGGAGGTGATGGAAGGTTGGGATGGGTGATTGATGTGGGGATGACTGGGAGAAGCGATGGGAGGGTGGGAGGAAGTGCTGTTGAGAGGGGAGGTGGGGGAAAAGGTTTAGGTTGGAGTTTGGGGGTAGAAGAGGCTTGTTTGGGTATGTAGTAAAGTGGGAGGAGGTTAAGTTATTAGTTATTACAAACCTGAAAAATTGTGTCATTGCTTGACTTAACCAATTTCTGAAACGTAATCGCATAAACGACAATCTTTATGGAGGATATATAGATTGAAATTTTCGCCTGTCCACACTCAATCAGTAATAGGTACATGCCTCCGGTTATGAACATAAAGAGGGTCGTGATCGACACTAAAATTTTCTCGCCGAAAAATTATTCAAATGGTCACATCCCAAAGTCAGAACTTGATAGCATTTTAGAAATAAACGGACATCCGATTTTATGTAATTAGTGAAGCTTATTTTATTTTTGAGGGTTTCAAAGTAGAATTTATTATTCTTAATATGATGGTGTATTGAAATAAATTGATAATCAACATGCAAGTTTGTATTTCGAACAAACAGACTACTCCGTGCATCAATTCAGTTTATAGAAGCGAAAATTATAATGAAGTTTGCAATTGATGTTATAGTTTTGAGTCAAAAACACGATAAAACAGTCGAAAAATTCGATTTCGATCAAGGGGAAGCAAAGAAGCTTTTCTATTCTATAAATTTTTTCAAGAGACTTATTAAAAATCCGACTTTTCGACATATTTTTCATTAAATTGAATAAAATGGATGAACTCAGAAAAAAAAGTTGAATACTATGGACAACGGCCAAGACCTTGTCTTCGGGAGGTTTTCTCTTAAAATCGGAAATGATAGCATGTAAATATAATAAAAGTTGAATAAAATCCAACGGATAATCCAATAGCGAACCAAAAGGGGGAAAACTGAAAGAAACCGTTTTAAAACTGAAAGGAAAAACCAAATAATATTTTGGAATTTTCGAAATACGGTACAAAACCGTTTCGAAATCACCAGAAATGGTGAAACGTTTTTTAAGCATTTCGCTTCCATACACGACTATAAACTGAGCGCAAATTATAAAATTCTTTTCTCTGAAATTATATTTACCACATGATTGGTTTGATTAAATCCTCCACCTACCATGTCATTTCAAACATGGGTCGATATAGATAACTCCTGCTTTTAAAATTATTGCACGTACACAATTTCGGACGTGCATTTTGTAAAAATTTTGCGTAGGTATTTAGAATAAAACTAAAGAGTGTGCTTTGTACGAAAAAACACCCCGCCTAGATTTTTTAGGTAGATAGTTAGCAGACCAAGCTAGTTCGGTTGGACCGGTGGTTCGGTTGGACCGGTTAGATCGGTTGGACTGGTTGGTTTGGTGGGACAGCACAGTGGGCAAAAATCGCTTTTTAGGTGGACAAAAACTATTAAAAGCGATTTGACCATTAATAATGACGTAAAACCTTTTTATTACCTTATTATTTTTATTATTATTATATTACTATTTTATTATTTTTATTTTATTATTATATTTTATTATTATTATTATTATTAATATTATTCATTATTATTATTTTTATTATTATTATTATTATTATTATTATTATTATTATTATTATTATTATTATTATTATTATTATTATTTATTTTTTATTTACCTTTTTTTTATGTTAAATGAAATAAATATTACAACAAAAAAAAACTTTTAATTGTTGATTGTCAATAGTTGATCCACGAATGTGCTACTGATCTAGGAACGCGGTAGCGTTCCG
>JAGWEN010001570.1:0-23616 GCA_018703685.1 Orius laevigatus
GTAGGTAATAATCGTACGACCTTGAGAATGAGAATAATAGATGTCGATTTTGAAAGAATATCGCGTAATTTCATGTTAAAACAATAAAAAAGAGGAAAAAAGTAGAAGTACCGAGACCGAAATTGCCCCTCTATTGACTAGGGATTTCGAGAAAAGATGAAGCAGAGTCAAGATCATCTCGGTCACGTACTGACCTTGTATGAACCATCCAGTAGGCAAAACTGTACAATTCAAATAAGACTCACTTTCAAAAGGAATCCCAAGAATTCGTACGACCTTTTAATTCTGCTACCTCGAGTAAAAGGTTTTTTGAAATTCCACCATGTCGACGACGAGGTTTCGCATCTTGATATGGTGATTCAGTAGCAGATATCTCTTGTCGATCGGACAATGCCCCTTGAAGGGCACAGTCGACTATAATTATAGATTATCGAATGGCCGCGTAAATTAGTTTTTTTTTTTTCGACAATTTAGAAACAGATTTCAGCGAAGCGTTTTTAAGTCCTTTTCGTGGGAATGCTAACGGTTTCTAAAAATACTGTCGTCCATACATCGCAATAAACGATCCATGTCATAAACTCGTTGGAAAATAATGCAGCGGAAAGTGAGGTTATTTAATGAAACAAAAAGGTGTTCATGATGTAACGGTTGGTTTTGAACACATTTCTTATTTCTCAGAGCATGACGGTCTAGTTGACCGTCTGTCGACAAGCGAGTGAATTATGATCGGGGAAAAATTTACGCTCGCCCTTTTATGAGTTCCGAGCATTAGCGCCTATAAACGTCCATTTCCAAAGACATTTAAACATCGATCTCAATTTATCAGTGGACCCTATCATCCAGGTATCCAGGTTGGTTCAACAACACTTATAGACTACACACTATAGACACTAGAAACATCCAAGTTTCGGATACAAGTTTCGGATACGTTTATAGGCGCTAATCTATAAACGTCCATTTCCAAAGACATTTAAACATCGATCTCAATTTATCAGTAAACCCTATCATCCAGGTATCCAGGTTGGTTCAACAACAATTATAGACTACACACTATAGACACTAGAAACATCCAAGTTTCGGATACAAGTTTCAAATACGTTTATAGGCGCTAATCTATAAACGTCCATTTCCAAAGACATTTAAACATCGATCTCAATTTATCAGTGGACCCTATCATCCAGGTATCCAGGTTGGTTAAACAACACTTATAGAGTACATACTATAGACACTAGAAACATCCAAGTTTCGGTTACAAGTTTCGGATACGTTTATAGGCGCTAATCTATAAACGTCCATTTCCAAAGACATTTAAACATCGATCTCAATTTATCAGTGGACCCTATCATCCAGGTATCCAGGTTGGTTCATCAACACTTATAGACTTCACACTATAGACACTATAGACACTAAAAACATCCAAGTTTCGGATACGTTTATAGGCGCTAATCTATAAACGTCCATTTCCAAAGACATTTAAACATCGATCTCAATTTATCAGTGGACCCTATCATCCAGGTATCCAGGTTGGTTCAACAACACTTATAGACTACACACTATAGACACTAGAAACATCCAACTTTCCGATACAAGAGTCAATTATTTTGATTCATTAAAAGTTCAAAAAACGATATCGCAAAATTTATTTATTTGCTGATAAAATATTAGGGTCGAGTAGGAAGAGAGGAATGCACATTCCTGCAGATAATGCATTAATTATAATTTATAACTCTTTAATTGGATACAGTACCGATTCATTTTATCGTCTTGAAAATAAAAAATCAACTCAATTGACGCCAATCTTTGGGATAGATTAGAATAAGGAGTTTTTTCGATTTTGAGTCTCGAATATCGAAAGCTTTGTTTCTTTTCCGCATTTATCGTTTTTAGGAATATTTTTCTTGAGGTGCGTTACTGAACGGGCCAGGGGGAAAAAAGATGAAAGTGTCCAAAAAGTGATTTCGAGAAAAATAAAAAAGTTAGATTTCTATTAATCCTATTGTAATGCTTGTAACATTCATCTATTTTCCTCCTTACTCTCATCTTTTTACCCCATGTTGTTCTACCAGACGATTCCTTCATAGCCCCTAGATAGCGCTAATATCTCAAAACGAAAAGGTTACATTCATCGTTCTCCCCATTTTTGTTCTACCAGATGATAGTACTCCATAGCCCCTAGATAGCGCTAACATCGCAAAACGAAAAAGTGACTTTCATCTTTTTTCCTCTTGTTGTTCTACCAGATACTCCTTCATATCCCCTAGAGAGCCCTAATATCTCAAAATCGACGAAAAAGTGACTTTCGTCTTTTTCCCCCCTGTTGTTCTACCAGATGATAGTACTCCATAGCCCCTAGATAGCAGTAACATCTCAAAACAAAAAAGTGACTTTCATCTTTTTTCCCCCTTGTTTTTCTACCAGATACTCCTTCATATCCTCCTAATATCTCAAAATCGACGAAAAAGTGACTTTCATCTTTTTTCCCCTGTTGTTCTACCAGATGATAGTACGCAGCCCCTAGATAGCGCTAACATCTCAAAACGAAAAAGTGACTTTCATCTTTTTTCCCTCTGGCCCTTCATTTATTTTCTTATTCAGTGTACGACCAAGAGACACTGGACTTATCACTCATCTCTTAAGATTTTGATTAACAGCTCGTTGTCATTCAAGTCTTGCCGAGGAAATGAATTCCATCTCGTTCGACGTACGCATGTATACGGTACCTGACTAAAATATGGGCTTTCTATTTTAAATAGATTATAGTTCAAAAATTTATTTTAGAATGCTAGAAAACCGTACATTTCCGAATCCTTTGTTGAAAGAGGAAGTTATTTGGTTGGCTTCGAACCTCAGGTATCCCTAGGAACTTCACTTCCCCAAAGGATTTTGAAGATTTTTTGCCCCATTGGATGATATTGTCCATGAAACAAGCATGACATTTTGTTAACGAACCTCTTTTAGTATAATCGTCAAAAGGTTATTGTGTTTTTGATTATTTTGATCAATTAGGAAATTTGGAATGACCTTTACGGTTACATATCAGCATTTTCTTCGTACTTGTTTTGTCTTTTTCCCCTTCTTATCTAATCCGTCTGTCCGGTTTTTTAACGACGGCCAACAAGGTGGCCTCCAAGTTTACGCTTCCTCGTTCTCGAAAACAACAAAACAGCGTGGAGCCTCAAAAATGCCATTTCCTCAAAACGGACATCTCGACCATTCGACCATTCAGATCCTCGTGGATGATCAACCTTTTATTAGGCTAGTCATAACTTATTAATTTGTATCTTCGTGGAAATAATATAACCAGAGTGCCGATTTTCGTTCAGCTAAAAACTAAAAACGTTCAACAAAAAAGTCAAAACATGCAAAACCTATAAATTTAATTTTTTACCCGTTTTTTTGTTTATCAAAAACATGCAATAACCCCCAAAAACGTGCAGCATAGGACTTAGCTAAAAATAAACCTACTCGTTATGATTCGGAAAACTATTTAAGTTTCATCAATTCCGAGTAGCCAAAATTGCCTTTAATATGCCTACTTGTCCTGTTATTGCCGGAAAAAAAAATGCCTTTAATATGCCTACTTGTCCTGTTATTGCCGGATTATGTACTTTTTAACGTTACCTTTTCGATTCCGAATAGAAGAGGGCGACAATGCGTTTTTGATGCAACGCCCGTTAATCAATTCGTCGCGGTTGTCCCTCTCGTTTTCAAATGATAAATCGCCGTTTCCTTTTATACTGGCTTATTATAAAGTCGGGAAATGTAAAAATGAATGATAAGACAATCAGCTAACCTCTAAAGGATCAAAAATCAAGCTAAAAAGGGCCTTTTTAGTCATAAAGGAACAGAAAGTCAAAAGAGCCCCTGATTTCCAAAAGTCGAGGTAAACGCATTCTTGCCAGTTTTGGCGGTTTATCAGTTTTTGGGGCCTAATCTGGCAAACCTGGGAGCAATAGTTTTAATCGTGACCTTATTGGCTTTTAACTTTTGACAACGAGGGTAACTTTTCTGCTTCGTATTAGCAGTGAAATCGCAGAGCGGCGGACTGGCCAGGAGGTGGCGGGTGGACAGAACCCACCCGCGCCCCCCGAGAATACTAGAGGCGGCGCCCCCCGGGTTATTTTTATTTTCATTTTTTGGCAAATATTCCCAAAAATTCGTGAAAAACCTCAAAATCAACAATAGTATAAGCCTTATTTTCGTCCCAAAAACCTCAAAAGACAACATTTTATAATCCTAATTTTCGTCAAAATACCCTCAAAATCACATTAATAAAGGCAATTATCGTGTGAAAAACCTCAAAATCAACCTTTGTAAGGCCTAATTTTCGTCAAAAAACGTCGAAATCAACACTTATGTAGCCTAATTTTCGACCAAAAACCTCGTAATCAACATTTAAAAAGCCTAATTTTCGTCAAAAAACCTCATAATCAACATTTTATGAAAGCCAAATCTTCGTGAAAAACCTCAAAATCAACCTTTGTAAAGCCTAATTTTCGTCAAAAAACGTCGAAATCAACATTTAAAAAAGCCAACCTTTCGTCAAAACCTCAAAATCAAATTTTTCAAGCCTAATTTTCGTCCAAAAACTCAAACCAACATTTTTAAAGCCGAAATTTTCGTCAAAACCTCAATCAACATTTTTAAAGCCTAATTTTCGTCAAAAACCTCAAATCAACATTTGTAAATGCCTCATTTTCAGAATTGAAAAAGTTATTTCCTAAGTTGTTTCCAGAAAATTAGCAATTTTCTGCGCCCCCCCCATCCACGGGCGCCCCCTTAACTGAAAACTCACACCCACACCCTAAGGTCCCAGTCCGCCCCTGGGTGAAAGATGACACCGTAATTTTGTTCTACTTATGAAACACCTAATAAGATATTTATAATTTCAAACAACTTTTGTTCGAGTTGCAATTTTTTAATTATTCCTGAGATCTCAAGACCTGCATCGAGATAAACATCAGGACTAAAATGGACCGTTATTTCGTCCCCTCTGGCCATTGTTACAGAGATTGGATTTTCTAGCATAATAGATCGTAAAGTCCAAGTTATTCAAAGTCCTGTTGGAAAGAAAATAAGGGAAAGTGTTATCAACCGAAACGAACGGTAGAAAGACTGCTTGGAGATGATTTGCTTGCAGCACACTTTTTTTCCCCAGAGTTTTCGTCAAGACTACTAATGGACCGATTAGCATTTTTCATGAATAGCCATAACTATTGAATAAACAATGGGTCTCCGTTATGAATTTCTGAAGAGAAGAGGCGGAAAATGTTCAGTTGAGACCCTTTACACTTTTTTAATAAGCTCAAGACTTTACAGATGGAAAAACAAAACGTCTGGAACGTTTTTAAGGGGGATCCGACATCAAAATTCTACCAAGTGTGCGAGAGAGAGGGAAGATGCCCAAAAGTAGTTTCCTCGTTTTGGGCACTAAAAATGGTCGGAAATTTTTTTTGAAAAGCGCGTTCTCATTCTTTTGGAAAACTACGTACTGTTTAGGGGGCAGTTTTTCCGGAAAAATTTTCCTCGGGAAAATAGAAAATCCAATTTTCCACCAAAACAGAAATTTTGAAAAAACAGGTAGTCATCTTGTAGGTTTTGACGAGCTGATTTCAAATATGCTAATATTAAGAAGATCGGATGAATAGATTCGTCGGTACGAGATTTTTAAGGATTAGATGGTGCGGGGAAGGGGAGTTTTATTTTGGGGAAGTAAAGATGACACATCACTCTCACTCCTTCAAGGTTATCGAACTTTTCAAACGGCTTAATTTTTTTCTCTCTATTGTGAGATTGTTAGGTAGATTTTTTTTTTCCATTTCATAATATTTAGTCAAAACCAAAAAAGACTAATGATTTTTTTTTCAATATTCCCCAAAAATTTAGTTTTTCTTTTCTTTCTGAACATATCTTAAGGCTGTTTTTCACCTAAAACCTTAAAATCGACATTTTAAAAGCCAAATTTTCGTCCAAAAACCTCAAAATCAACATTTGTAAAGCCCAATTTTCGTCCAAAAACCTCAACATCAAAGTTTAAAGAGCCTTTTTTCGTACAAAATCTCAAAATCAAGGTTTTAAGAGCCGAGTTTTCGACAAAAACCTCAATATCAACTTTTGTAATGCCCAATTTTTGTCCAAAATCCTCAAAATCAAAGTTTTAAGAGCCATATTTTCGTCAAAAAACTCAAAATCAACAATTGTAAATTCGCGTTCGTAGATTTCAGAAAATTTTATAAAAACAAAACTAAAGATTATTAAGTTTGCTACAAATTTGATCTACTAAGATTTTTTGTAGGACCAAACGTTTCTGATCCACGAGGCGACAAAAACGCTGGATTTTCGATTTTAAGTCAGATTTTAGAAAAGTCAGTCTGCAAAGGATAAAAATTTAAAATTACAGAATGATAACATTGTAGAAAATAAAGCAGGCAAATGGTTTCTTGAAATAAAAACCGGTTTGAAGAATCCTGACCTTGACAAAGGGAAAATTTATCTTTTCTCCCCGCCCCCCTCATTGAACTCCCCGGAACCCCGCAGCATCTAAGCTTTAAAAATCTCGTACCGACGAATCTATCCATCCGATCGTCTTAATATTAGCATATTTGGAATCAGCTCGTCAAAACCTACAAGATGACTACCTGTTTTTTTAAAAATAAAGTTTTGGTGGAAAATTGCATTTCCTATTTTTCCTAGGAAAAATTTTCCGGGAAAACCGCTTTCTAAACAGTGCGTAGTTTTCCGAAAGAATGAGAACGCTCTTTTCAAAAAAAAATTTCCGACCATTTTTAGTGCCCAAAACGAGGAAACTAATTTTGGGGGTGATAGTGCTGCGATCTCTTGAATGAGAAACAAACAATTCTGGAGGGAGAATCCCCCTTAAAGGGAAGATAAGAAAATATGCAGGTAGCGGGTTTTAAATGTCTCCGATTTGTTTCACTAATGCCGAAAAGCCGGTCCGGGCGAGGCGAGAGGAAGAACATTATTGCATAAGTGGCTCTTTCATAATAAAGGAAAGGGGTGTACAAATTTTTTTTTTTTTTTTTTTTCTCGCCAAAGCCTGTTGGACACATGTTTATAAATGAGGTCAAGCCAAACCTGAACTCCAAGTTTGATTTTTTAGGTTCAAATATGGTGATGTTTTTGTGGTGGAAATATGATGTATTTGCAGAAAAACCGGCTTGGAAGAAAGTGCTTGAAAGGTACTAAAAATCGATGGGGAGCTTCCGGTGATATTCGAGATTCAAGGGATATCGATTTCACCTTGGGATAACACCGCGAGTGGTACCTTTTGTTTATCTATTAACGAATCCAAACCTTTTCAACTTTTGAAAAAATCAACATTTTTCATTATTTTAGACACTTCTATTTATACTTTTTCGACTAAATATACTTCAGTTGTGAACCAAAAAGCACCGATGATAGTTCAGGGCCGGTCATACCGATTTTAACCCTTTTTGGACACGATGAGCTCTTTTAGCTTGTTTTTTTTTTATTCTTTTGGGCCCTTTTTATCTCGATTTTTGGACATTGGAGGCTCTTTTTAGCTCGATTTTTGGACATAAGGGTCTCTTTTGACTATATTTTGTTCCTTTACGACTATAAAGGCCCTTTTTAGCTCGATTTTTGATATTTTTGGACACTATTTGCCCTTTTAACCAGGGTTGCCAGATTGGGCCCCATAAATTGCTCAATTTGTGATAAATCGCCTAAACTGGCAACAATGTCAAAAGCCCAACCTTGTGGGATTGAAGGTTTCGTAGATTGGGCCCCATAAAAGTAGCCCAATTCGCGATAAATCGCCCAAACTGGCAACAATGTCAAAAGCCCAACGTTGTAGGATTGAAGGTTTCGTAGATTGGGCCCCATAAAAGTAGCCCAATTCGCGATAAATCGCCCAAACTGGCAACATCAAAAGCCCAACTTTGTGCGATCGACGGCTTGCCAGATTGGACCCCATAGAAGTAGCCCAATTTGCGATAAATTGCCCAAACTGGCAACAATTTCAAAAGCCCAACCTTGTCCGATTGAAGGTTTGGCAGATTGGGCCCCATAAAAGTAGCCCAATTTGCGATAAACCACCCAAACTGGCATCAATTTCAAAAGCCCAACCTAGTTGAATTGTAGGGTTGGCAGATTAGGCCAAAAAAAGTAGCCCAATTAGCAATAAATCGCCCAAACTGTCAACAATGTCAAATGCCCAACTTGCGGTATTGAAGGTTTGGCAGACTGGGCCCCATAAAAGTAGCCCAATTTGCGATAAATCGCCCAAACTGGCAAAGTCAAAAGCCCAACTTGCGGTATTGACGGTTTGCCAGATTGGGCCCCATAAAAGTAGCCCAAATCGCCTAAACTGGCAACAAATTTCCTAAGCCCAACTTGCGGTATTGAAGGTTTAGCAGATTGGGCGCCATAAAAGTAGCCCAATTTGCGATAAATCGCCCAAACTGGCGAAGTCAAAAGCCCAACTTGCGGTATTGACGGTTTGCCAGATTGGGCCCCATAAAAGTAGCCCAAATCGCCCAAACTCGCAACATCAAAAGCCCAACTTTCGATATTGACGGTTTGCCAGATTGGGCCCCATAAAAGTAGCCCAAATCGCCCAAACTGGCAACAAATTTCCTAAGCCCAACTTGCGGTATTGAAGGTTTAGCAGATTGGGGGCCATAAAAGTAGCCCAATTTGCGATGAATCGCCCAAACTGACAACATCAAAAGCCCACTTTGGGCCCCATAAAAGTAGCCCAATTTGGATTTGAGCCATTTTTTTTCCAAATCTGATTTTTAACATGTTTGTAACTTGTGTGTCTAACACTTTCCCAACTGTTTAAACATTCTTATAGGCTCAGTGTGTACCTGTAAATTTACGAGAAGATGTTTCTCGCAAATTATCCATAAAATTTAATCACTCTATTGTTTTAAACGTTATAGAGGGTCTTCAAGGCACTCCTTAACCAATAAAAATCACTCTCCCTTTTAAATCATGTTGAATTATGGTTTTTTTGTTCATTTTTCCCAATCTAGAGAGCAATGGAGACAGAGAAAATTCCATTTTTGAAATCCATAAGTCGTTCTTTTACCACCTGGAGCGCAACTTGATAAATCTTCTGGAAGGTCACATTCGGTAATTCCCTTAAAAAATCAGTGATGTAATTTTTTTTTTCTCGCCTTTTATGAATACATCGCTGCCCTATTGCCTTTTCTAAACCGTTAAAAGCCTATTTTTACAAAAAATTCAACCGAGCAAATTCCAAAAATAAGAAAAATGAAAGTGAAATTATCTGAGAAATACAAAAAAAATTTTTTACTGCTTGAAAACTGCAAATTGTAATTAAAATTCTATTCCACGAAGGTCAGATTGTATATTCACATAAAAAGGTGCATTCCTTACTAACTACAAACTCCGCCCAGCGAAGGGATGAATGATCACGCAATCTTATGGAACATTTTGGTCCTCAAATGATTTATAAAACGTTCTTTGTCCAGTAAAATAGTAAAATATTGAATTTTTACACATTTTCAATTCTGTTTTTTAATGAATAGTAAAAATTCCATATTGAACAGGAAAAAATGAACGACCTTCTTCATTGAAATCGTGCATCATCTCTTTGGCTTCTCGCCATTTCCTCATATCTATACATGAAGAATTAAATCAAACTGCCCTGGGCTAAAATCCTTGAATTGGCTTCTTTCGACTTGAATAATATTGATTCTTAAAAATATTCTTCATCGGATTACAATCCTTTTTTCATAAGAGATTTTCTGACGTTTGGAATGCATTACAAGATTGCAAGAAATGAAAACGAACGGCTCCCGGTGAGCAGAGCTCTTAAATTGAAGGTAATTATGAAGATTGGAACGACTCGGGGAACCTGGAAGACCGGTTGGGCATGGAGACGGCCATCTCCCAGTTCTACGAGTTTATCAAACCATCACACATATCTATAATAAATAATCTCGAGACTCTATTTCGTATAAGCTTCGCGAACGCGATATCATTTCAAGTAAGCCGATCTTTAAACTATCTTCACAGTTCTTGTAATACAAAAGAATTAGGCAAAAAAGGGCCCCAAATACGCTAGTAGTGGATTTTATATTGTTTAGGACCATAAGGTAGTTCGAAATCCATTGCGTCACCCCCCTCCTATGCTTCGTCCGCCATTTTGAAAAAACCGGACAAATTTGGAACTTTTTCAGTTTTTGATCTTTAGCGCAAAAACAAATCATTTTAGCGACTTAAGCACTAAGTAAAAAAAGAAAGATTATTAAATTCTGCGTCTAATGAGCTTTCGAATGCCAAAATCGGTCCAGCCGTTCAGGAGAAATCAATGTTTAAAAATTGAAGTTTAATGATTTAAAAAGTTCACAGTTTTTACTGGTTAAGTGGGTAGAATTTCATCGATTTTTTTTTTGCACGGTTATGATTACTTAAGTGTGCCTTTTGAAAGGTGCGCGATTTGTAGTTAACACTTACGTCGTTTCCTTCACGGTTAAATCCTTAATAAAAGAGGGTCTGGTATAAACTTAACGCCTCCCTATGAACAACAAAAGGAGAGACGTGTAGGGCCTCGCTAACAGTGGATAATTTCTTTTCTTTAATGCTACTGGTGTATAACAAAAAGAAATATTGAGGTTCTTATTACCTGATCGCCTACCTCAGAAGTTTCTTTTATTACGGAGTTCTCGGCTTTTGGTTAAAAGGTATGTACATACAAGGGGTATTCACCATCTTCAATTTAACAAGTGTTAATCTTGGTAAACTATTAGTTGAATCATGGTAAACTATTAGTTGAATCATGGTAAACTATTAGTTAATCATGGTAAACTATTAGTTATTCATGGTAAACTATTATTTAATCATGGTAAACTATTAGTGAATCATGGTAAACTATTAGTGAATCATGGTAAACTATTAGTGAATCATGGTAAGCTATTAGTTGAATCATGGTAAACTATTAGTTGAATCATGGTAAACTATTAGTTAATCATGGTAAACTATTAGTTATTCATGGTAAACTATTATTTAATCATGGTAAACTATTAGTGAATCATGGTAAACTATTAGTGAATCATGGTAAACTATTAGTGAATCATGGTAAGCTATTAGTTAATCATGGTAAACTATTAGTTTACCAGGATTAACACGTGTTAATTGATGATTATGGTAAACTATTAGTTTACCAGGATTAACACGTGTTAATTGAAGATTATGTTAAACTATTAGTTTACCACGATTAACACGTGTTAATGGAAGATCATGGTAAACTAATAGTTTACTAGGGTTAACACGTGTTAATTTAAGATCGTGGTAAACTATTAGTTTACCGGCATTAACACGTGTTAATTGAAGATTATGGTAAACTATTAGTTTACCATGATTAACACGTGTTAATGGAAGATCATGGTAAACTAATAGTTTACTAGGGTTAACACGTGTTAATTTAAGATCGTGGTAAACTATTAGTTTACCGGCATTAACACGTGTTAATTGAAGATCATGCTAAACTATTAGTTTACCAGGATTAACACGTGTTAATTGATGATTATGGTAAACTATTAGTTTACCAGGATTAACCAGTGTTAATTGAAGATCATGGTAAACTAATAGTTTACTAGGGTTAACACGTGTTAATTGAAGATCATGCTAAACTATTAGTTTACCAGGATTAACACGTGTTAATTGATGATTATGGTAAACTATTAGTTTACCAGGATTAACACATGTTAATTGAAGATTATGTTAAACTATTAGTTTACCACGATTAACACGTGTTAATGGAAGATCATGGTAAACTAATAGTTTACTAGGGTTAACACGTGTTAATTTAAGATCGTGGTAAACTATTAGTTTACCGGCATTAACACGTGTTAATTGAAGATTATGGTAAACTATTAGTTTACCACGATTAACACGTGTTAATTGAAGATCATGGTAAACTAATAGTTTACTAGGGTTAACACGTTTTAATTGATGATCGTGGTAAACTATTGGTTTACCTTGATTAACACGTGTCGATAGAAGAACATGGTAAACTACTATTTTACCAGGATTAACACGCGTTAATTGAAGATCATGGTAAACTAATAGTTTACTAGGGTTAACACGTGTTAATATAAGATCGTGGTAAACTATTAGTTTACCGGGATTAACACGTGTTAATTGAAGATTATGGTAAACTATTAGTTTACCACGATTAACACGTGTTAATTGAAGATCATGGTAAACTAATAGTTTACTAGGGTTAACACGTTTTAATTGATGATCGTGGTAAACTATTGGTTTACCTTGATTAACACGTGTCGATAGAAGAACATGGTAAACTACTATTTTACCAGGATTAACACGCGTTAATTGAAGATCATGGTAAACTAATAGTTTACTAGGGTTAACACGTGTTAATATAAGATCGTGGTAAACTATTAGTTTACCGGGATTAACACGTGTTAATTGAAGATTATGGTAAACTATTAGTTTACCAGGATTAAGACGTGTTAATTGAAGATCGTGGTAAACTAATAGTTTACTAGGGTTAACACGTGTTAATTTAAAAGCGTGGTAAACTATTAGTTTACCGGGATTAACACTTGTTAATTGAAGAATATGGTAAATTATTAGTTCACCACGATTAACACGTGGTAATTGAAGATTATGGTAAACTATTATTTTACCACGATTATTGAAGATCATGGTAAACTAATAGTTTACTAGGTTTAACACGTGTTAATTGATGATCGTGGTAAACTACTATTTTACCAGGATTAACACGCGTTAATTGGAGATCATGGTAAACTATTAGTTTACCAGGATTAACACGTGTTCAATTGAGGATCGTTTTGAGACTTTTTTGTATTTGGCCGAATTCGGAAATATCCTTTCGTAAAATTGTTATCTTCTAGGTATTCGTTGAGACGGAGGGACAACATTCCTGTAAAGGCAAAACCCGCGTGCCTCGACTAGGATTTCTTTTCCTTCTTACAACTTCTGTTTCGATGTCGTTCCCAGAAATTGACGGCATCCCCGAGGATGCGTCATAACTTTCTCTTCGAGTAGACAGGGTTTAGTTTTTTTGATATCGAAAGGCCACATGACATAAAAATGCGACGTCGCCTCAAATATTTATGGAAAAAAAATTTAATTTTTTTTTTTTTTTTTCTTTTGTTTATGTTCTGAATTTTTGTCAAAAACCCAGAGGCAGATCGAATGAAAAATTCTGTTATTTTGAACGTGATACGTAATGAAGTTGCGAAAATTGCAAAATTGCGATCATAATTATTATGTATGAATCTTCCTTATGGTTGCATGTTTCGTTTTAGAGGTTTTTGGGTTATTGAAGAGATAAAAAAAGAACTAATGCTGGCTAGAGTATGTAAAGAGGATTTTACAGAATTCATTAAATTTTATCCCAGGCATATGGACGAAAAATTAAATGATTTGGTCCTAAATAGAGCGATAACGAGGTTTTTACTTTTTATACTATGATATTATGTGGTATTGGTAAAACATTTTTTTATTTGACTTTTAAATCAGATTACTGATTTGAGAGCTTTTAAGTTTGTTTTTCATGACTAATTTCCGACACTTAAGTTTCAAGTGGTCCCCTAAATTGGAGATTTCGGTAAAACCTATCCATTTAAAAAGCCTAATTTTGGCCAAAAAACCTCGAAATCAACATTTGAAAAGCCTAATATTGGTCAAAAAAACCTCGAAATCAACATTTATGAAGCTTAATTTTCGTCCAAAAACCTCGAAATCAACATTTAAAAAGCCTAATTTTGGTCAAAAAACCTCGAAATCAACATTTATGAAGCTTAATTTTCGTCCAAAAACCTCGAAATCAACATTTAAAAAGCCAAATTTTTTTGAAAAACCTCTAAATCAACATTTGTAAAGCCTAATTTTCGTCCAAAAACCTCATATTTAACATTTATAAAGCCAAATTTTCGTCAAAAACCTTAAAATCGACATTTTAAAACCAAAATTTCATTCTAAAACCTCGAAGTTAACATTCAAAACTTTAGGGGTGGAGGGGGGCAAAGGTTTTAATTTGTTTAAAAGGGGGGCGCACTGTGAAAAAGTTTGGGAACCTCTGTTTTTGCCGAGTATATTTTTCTAAGAGCCAATTTTCTGCGCCCCCTTAACTGAAAACCCACCCACACCCTAAGGTCCCAGTCCGCCCCGATCACCTTTGCACTTTTTTTTCTAGTTAAGCTAAAAATTAAAGTTCATCACTTTCGCGCTGACTCATCCGGATTTACGTTTGAGTTTCAATAACAAAAGATGGAATAATAGGTCGAACGTGCAGTAAATTAACTAATTGATTTTCACCCAATAATATTTGTGAACTCAATAGATATGGCTTCCCAAAAAATCCTCCCACTTTTCCTTTATAACTCCCCTGTTCATATTCCTCAAGTTATTTATAAATTATGACTTATGACTATATCAAAACAGGTAATTTAAATTTCATAAAAACAAGACCATCCCTAACTTTTCACATCTGTGGAAGGAAGCAGAACATTTCGGATGTCACTACCCCAATTAATGATTTATTAAATTTACTTTATTTCTCGCTAAAATAAATTAAATAACAAAATACAAATTGTTTAAATAATTGTTCCAAAATACGTCTTTTGTCCTCCAATCTAGCGGAAAACACTGAAGTTAGATTTAGTTACAGAATTACTTCATAGGTAGCAGCACATATCTCTTAAATATAAAACGATGCTAGTACGATCGCTAAGATTTATAGAGTGAAATTTCTTATCTATATAATTTTTTTTCTCACTTTTATGCACTTCATTAAATGTCACTACTTTATTAATTGATATATTAATTGGAATTAAGTTCATAATTGATCAATTTTTTTTTTCTGTAGGTATAGTACTTATACCAAAGTTTAAAATAGGTGATGCTGATGAATAAAAATGAACGTAAATACACTTATTGGGACAAAAATGGAAATTATTATCGTGTCACGTGTGCAGGGCAATTGGGGTTAAGGGGCCGTGAAAACAGTTATTCAATGATAGCTCATAGAAAAATGATCCGATCTGGACCGGACTTTTTTTAAAATGAAGCTTATTTATTTCTCCGCGCATTCCACTAAACTTATTGTAATAAAAATAAATCTTTGTAGTATTTTTAATTTTTTTTTAAAACTTTTTAAAGAATTGTTTAGTGAAATGCGCTCCACATAACAAAGAGCATAAGTATGCAAATTTTGAATCAATTCCGATGACTCAATCTTTAGTTATCATTGAAATACTATCTCAACAAATTTTGAATCACGCGGGTTTTTCAACGAATCAAAGACAAGTGGGCGGAGAGAACCGGCTCCTCCTGCCAATTGAAGGGGAGGGATAAGTTTTAAAACCCTCGTGTTATGCGGGTCGCCCCGCCCTCGCGACAGGCGCTGGATGGGCCCTTAAGTGATTAATGCAATGCCTTATCAAAAACTATTTGCTATTTCGCATGATTAATGATGTTAATTGATTTGTTTTAGGACGAGGATGAGATGGTTTCATAAAAATTCAGACGCCCCACGCTTGTTAAGTCTCTCTCCTTTAAGGCAGGACGCAGAAGGTGCCTATTCTGAAGTACAGAGGTCACCGTTGCCATCACCGAGGCATAGATCAAGATTAGGTATTCAATTTTCTTTCAAAAAAAGGAAAGAATAAAAAATGTTTTTTATTTTAGATTTAACTCCTTCGCAATGGCAACGTGGATGTAACCCTTTGAATCTAGGTGCTCAATTTATATCGTCTGACGGTCATAATGAAGGCGATCAGCCAACGAATGGCGATCGCGAACTCGCTCTTCGGGCTTTCGCTCGCGAAAAACGGAATCCCCTTCTCGAAAAAGTCAAAAATACCAAATTATCGTGTTTCGCGTCGACGAAACCGTTTGGAGCAAATGTTACCGGTGTTTATGACGAGCTGAGCTCGCCTTTTAGTGCCGAAAATGACTTTCTCGTCCAGCAAAATCGAAATTATAAACAAATTTACAAAACGAAAGCAGCATCCTTTGAAAATCTGTTGGATGATCCACAGTACAGTTCGAGTGGTAAAAGGGAAATAATGAATTTCGACCATGTCCCTAATTATCAAGACCACCCTTTTGTCGGCGAATCTCAGCTAGAAAACTCGACTTCAAGTCAATCGAGTTCCAAGTCGGTCAGCTCACAAGAAAATGCAAGTTCCTCGTCTTCTTTCGGCACTAAATTTCGTACCATGTCGCAAAAATACTTTCGAAGCTCAACGAACAGATTTTTGGCCAAATTGTACAAGCACAATGTTCATAACATCGAACCGCCTCTGCCAGTCAAAGGTCCGCAAGCTAAAGGAGCCACGAAGGCGAAACTCAGGAGTTTTTCGTATGGCGCGTTACCTGGCATGGAAGAGTTCCACAAGCAGCAGAACGGTTACAATGAAGAAGACATGCCTAAATATTACAATCAGAGATTAGAGTCTGGCAATTATTTTGCCAAAGATTCCGAAGACAATGATAGTGGTATTTTGGTCAACACGTCTGCTACGTCATCAGTAGTCGGGTGTATAGCTCCAAAGCCTACGTTTCACGATGACAAAGTTGAAGTGTGCCATATGCGCAGTGTTTCCCAAGACAGCCCTTCTGATATCGACTATCACAACTTGAGGTATTACAATGGAAGAGGCCCTTCGAAACCGAGTCAGATGAAGTGCGACGAAACGAGTCAGCATAAAGACTTCCCTCCTCCTCTACCGCCTCACCAGCCGGGCTTTCACAGAAACGACAAAAGGGAATCTAGAGGGAAAACGTTCATTCTTATAAGACTGCAACGCTCAGAACCTAATGAAAACCTCGGAATTTGTATTGCTGAAATGGGAAATCATTCATCTCAAGGATACGTTATTGCTCATATTGTCCCAGGAAGCCTTGCTGACAGGTAAATTTACTTCAATCTTTATTAACATCATTAGAAAGGGGGAAGTTGGGATTTATTCGCTTTTTTTAAATATTGATTGGCCTAGTAATACGAAAAGAACTACCCGTTTTACGAGTACAGAAACGGAAAGATCTACCCGTTTTTAGAGTACGGAAACGGGAAGATCTACCCGTTTTTAGAGTACGGAAACGGGAAGATGTACCCGTTTTTAGAGTAAGGAAACGGGAAGATCTACCCGTTTTCAGAGTACGGAAACGGGAAGATCTACCCGTTTTCAGAGTACGGAAACGGGAAGATCTACCCGTTTTCAGAGTACGGAAACGGGAAGATCTACCCGTTTTTAGAGTAAGGAAACGGGAAGATCTACCCGTTTTCAGAGTACGGAAACGGGAAGATCTACACGTTTTTAGAGTACCTAAACGGGAAGATCTACCCGTTTTTAGAGTACGGAAACGGGAAGATCTACCCGTTTTTAGAGTACGGAAACGGGAAGATCTACCCGTTTTTAGAGTACGGAAACGGGAAGATCTACCCGTTTTTAGAGTACGGAAACGGGAAGATCTACACGTTTTTAGAGTACCTAAACGGGAAGATCTACCCGTTTTCAGAGTACGGAAACGGGAAGATCTACCCGTTTTTAGAGTACGGAAACGGGAAGATCTACCCGTTTTTAGAGTACGGAAACGGGAAGATCTACACGTTTTTAGAGTACCTAAACGGGAAGATCTACCCGTTTTTAGAGTACGGAAACGGGAAGATCTACCCGTTTTTAGAGTACGGAAACGGGAAGATCTACCCGTTTTTAGAGCACGGAAACGGGAACATCTACCCGTTTTCAGAGTACGGAAACAGGAAGATCTACCAGTTTCCCAGTACAGAAGCGAAAAGATCTACCCGTTTTTAGAGTACGGAAACGGGAAGATCTACCCGTTTTTAGAGTACGGAAACGGGAAGATCTACCCGTTTTTAGAGTACGGAAACGGGAAGATCTACCCGTTTTTAGAGTACGGAAACGGGAAGATCTACCCGTTTTTAGAGTACGGAAACGGGAAGATCTACACGTTTTCAGAGTACGGAAACGGGAAGATCTACCCGTTTTTAGAGTACGGAAACGGGAAGATCTACACGTTTTCAGAGTACGGAAACGGGAAGATCTACCCGTTTTCAGAGTACGGAAACGGGAAGATCTACCCGTTTTCAGAGTACGGAAACGGGAGGAACTATCATCCTTGCTTTTATGATTTTGTAATTTTATTGTTTCAGAGATGGAACCCTGCGAATTGATGATGAAATTATTAACGTCAACGGAAGGAGGCTGAGAGGCCTGGCGATCGAAAAAGCTCGTGAAACAATTTTCAAAGGTCCCGTCCAGGTAGACATTCTGATAGCCAGGAACATCGAATGGAAAATCAGCAAAATGCAAGAAAGCAGCGTGGATTACGAAAACGTCATGATATACCCATCTACCTTAAAACCTAAGCCTGCAGCTTTCGCGACCAAAATCGAAAATTCCCTTCTCAACGGTGGAAGCCATGAAAAACTCTCGAACGACGTATCTCCCCTATCGAACGCCGCTTTTCAAAAGCATAACACCTTAAGTCATAAAATGTACAGGAAAAATTTCGAAGTTTTTTCCGGAAAATCGATGAAATGCAACACGTTTAATGAAAAAAGTCATGGAAACATCGTGAAGCATTTGAACAAATGCGAGGATAACGTGGATTCCTCCTTTTGTACTTTGCCACGAAGGCCAAGGTCCAGCATTTACTCGCTCTACACTTTCGTTTTCGAAAAGGGGCCAGGGAAGAAAAGCCTCGGATTCACAATAGTGGGCGGAAAAGACTCGCCTAGAGGTGCCATGGGGATTTTCATCAAAAGTATTCTCGAAAACGGCCAAGCAGCCGATGACGGACGACTAAAAGAAGGTTAGTCAGAAACCATCAATTTTACCTTTTTCATCATCGATTTCAGGTGACGAACTTTTGGCTGTGAATGGACAAGTTTGCCACGATATGACCCATGCAGATGCCGTCGCTCTTTTCAAAAGCATCAAAAGCGGCCCAATCGCTATTCACGTTTCCAGAAGGGTCCGTCCGGTCAAGTCGTAAGTATTTTAAAAACGCCTTTCTCTAATTTTTCAATGAAAAAAACAAAAATTCAATAAATATTTTTTTATACAGCATAAACCAGTTTTGATGAAGTCAAAGTTTGCCTACAATTTGAAGGTAAAATAGGGGAAAAAATAATAAAGCAAACTAATCTTGAACTTCTTTTGTTTAATATTTACACGAATGAACAATGAATTTTGCACCTGAGCGTTTTTAAACTTGTTTTTAATGACTTTTTACTTTTTAATGACTTTTTGTCTCCTAACTCTCATATTCGTCTCAAATCATAAAAATTTGCACATCGGATAAAGCAGCAATGTTAATAATGAGCACTATGCATACTCACTAATACTAATTTAACTTTTTTTGTGACGTATTTGCCTGGGAAAAGAAGTTCGGCGATTCAGGTTATGGCTCTACAGTTTGGTCTCAGGAGCGGTTTAAAAACGAATTTTTTGTTTATTCGCCAATATCTCGAAAACCGTAGGTCGTAGGTGAAAAGATATTAAGTACAAAGTTAAAGCTTATTCAATTTACTACAATTTTGAACTTAACCGATTTTTTGCAGGACCAAACGTATCTGAGCTACGAGGCGACAAAAAAACGGGATTTTCAATTTTGACCTCTGAAGGAGAAAACTTCATCTAATCAAAAAGTTGTAGTTTTTTTTTGTCGCCTCGTAGCTCCGATATGTTTCGTCGCACAAAAAATCCGTTAAGTTCATAATTGTAGCAAATTAAATAAGCTTTAACTTTGTCCTTATAATATTTTCGCCTACTACCTTTGGTTTTCGAGATATTGGCGAAAAACCGAAAATAAATTTTTTTTTAACGACTGCCTAAAAATTAGCCGAAACTCACTATTGACGCTACCTTTTATTCAAGGTTGTTTTAACATCTTGAGAATCTTATTTTAAGTGTAATTATAAAATTATCAGGGAGTTTTGTTCAACTAATCTAGTAACAGCTTATGAATTAATAGCGTAAAAGCCCCCAGGCTTCAAACTTCCTTATATCACGTTTAGCCTTAGAATTCAAATCTGATGTCTACCGTCTAGGCCTTGAAATCCCTTTAGCTCAATCGATAGTCTCCATTATGGACCTAGTTGGTCCTTTTCCTCAAGCATAGGGATATTTGAAATCGTCGATATTTAGGTTCCTCATATACGTCACATTTTTTTTTAGTTTTGATGAAGCACGAAATTCTTTTCTTAATTTCTTTAATTTTGTTTTACATTTCAAAATGTTGTTATAACCTTGATATGACGAATATTTTAACAAATCGAACTTTTTTCTTTTCAGATCCAGCAAAGCAAAATCTTGTATGGACCTTGTTCAGTCACCCCAGTGTGAAGAAAGATAAACTCATCAAGACTGTGATAGTTAATGAAATACTTAAACTATAAAACTTGTGTACTGTTTTTTCATTTTGTTTCCTATTTTTTAGAAGCAATTGAATTATAAAGGCAGGGAATCAGGTGCATTGTGCCCTTTATTATTTTTGTTATTAATTATCTTTATAAAACAAAATTTTGTTTATTCGAACTTCTTTGAACATCAAAAGAAAGTCTACTCGAGAAAATTTGTTCAAGTTATTTGTAAATACCGAATGAAAATTTAACTTCTACTTAAGATTTTCAATTATTTTGTAAATGAACTTTCTTTCTACTTTTTATCATTTTTTTGTCATTATATTCTCAGTATGAAATCATCCATGAAATAATAATTTTTAATATTTATCGATTGAAATATGATACATGAAACCTCTACATGGAATGTTTATTCTGTGAAATCTGTAATTATTTATTTTGTTCAAGTGTAAATGTGTTTTATTACAATATTCTGTTTATCAAGTGGTTTTTTTTCGTGCCAATAATAGTGTATACTTATATGCAATAAAATGTTAAAACAAAAAAAGTAGCTGTTGGTTATGTGTGATATAAAATTAAAGATTGATAATACTTTTTTACGTATTTTTTTGGATTTTTGTTAATTCCTTTTTTTTTAAATCAGTTCCTTCAAATTTGGCGATTTTACTAAGTCTGAGGGGGTCAAAATGACTATAAAGAGGCTGAATTTTGGCTTCGCTGATGACTTTTTGTCCTCTAAACCAAGAAAACGTGGTAAAAGCTGCTCATTTTTGCCTTTTTTTTATTTCCTTTTGTCCTGTTTTTTGTCGATTCTGTGGAAAAAAAGAAAAAATTAATTTTTTTTCTCCAATCCTCACCATATTTTGTAAGTTTTTCGGGGTGCTGAGCTCAAATACGATGTTATTTTTTCGAAAAAAATTTTTCCTGGTAGTTTGGCCACTTTTTTCAAGTAAATAAAAAAATGACAAAATAGACCTGGAAACACATTTTTCCAATGTATTTTTTCATCCTGAATCGAATGAGACTAGTGGCATGTAGATAGGACGAACCGTTCTTGAGATATTGAGTTTTTTCCGTTTTTTGACCATTTGGGACCACTTTCGCGTGATTTTTGTGAGGAGTTTTTTTCCCCACAATTTTTCCGATCTGTTGAAAATAAAGTTCAACATCTTGAAAATAACGAAGGGAAATTTCTTAATTCTCAATAGATCGATTTGTATGTTTGTTGGTGAAAGTAGCTCAGATACGTTTGGTCCTACAAAAAATCTGATAAATTCAAAACTGTAGGAAATCTAATAAACTTTAATTTTGTGCTTATAACATTTTCGCCTAGGACCTACGGTTTTCGAGATATAGGTGAAAAACCAAAAAATTTCGGGACTTTTTTTTTAATTGGGAAAACTTTTTTCCCTCAATTCTGGTCCGATCTTTATAAAAATTTACAAAAACAAAGTTCAACATATCATCGTGAAAATAACGAAGGGAAATTTCTCAATAGATCGATTTTTATGTTTGTTGGTGAAAGTAGCTCAGATACGTTTGGTCCTACAAAAAATCTGATAAATTCAAAATTGTAGGAAATTTAATAAGCTTTAATTTTGTGCTTATAACATTTTCGCCTAGGACCTACGGTTTTCGAGATATAGGCGAAAAACCAAAAAATTTCGGGACTTTTTTTTTTAATTGGGAAAACTTTTTTCCCTCAATTCTGGTCCGATCTTTATAAAAATTTACAAAAATAATGTTCAACATATCTTGAAAATAACGAAGGGAAATTTCTAAATTCTCAATATATCGATTTGTATGTTTGTTGGTGAAAGTAGCTCAGATACGTTTGGTCCTAAAAAAAATCTGATAAATTCAAAATTGTAGGAAATTTAATAACCTTTAATTTTGTGCTTAAAACTTTTTCGTCTAAGACCTACGGTTTTCGAGATATTGGAGAAAAACCGAAAAAATTCGTGATTTTTTTTTTAAATCAGGGAAACTTTTTTTCCCTCAATTCTGGTCCGATCTTTATAAAAATTTACAAAAATAAAGTTCAACATATCTTGAAAATAACGAAGGGAAATTTCTAAATTCTCAATATATCGATTTGTATGTTTGTTGGTGAAAGTAGCTCAGATACGTTTGGTCCTAAAAAAAATCTGATAAATTCAAAATTGTAGGAAATTTAATAACCTTTAATTTTGTGCTTAAAACTTTTTCGTCTAAGACCTACGGTTTTCGAGATATTGGAGAAAAACCGAAAAAATTCGGGTTAAATCAGGGAAACTTTTTTTCCTCAATTCTGGTCCGATCTTAATAAAAATTTACAAAAATAAATTTCAACGATTTTCACCAAATTTGCACTATATACAGGTAGACCCTTTTTCAAGTTCAATAAGATGAAAAAAAAAATTTCTAAAGTAGTCTTTCCCCTCACATTCGAATATGGAACTGGGGTAGGGTTGGAATAAAATTAAAATGCTAATTTTTGGGAAAAGGCGTGGTGGAGCGCGGTAACAGACCGAAGGGCGTTGGGGAAAAAGGTAGAGTGATACGAAAATATAATTGATAATAAAAGGTGATCCGGTAGGGGTTGAATATGGGATCCGTCCCCGTGTGAGTGTGTTTTGTATAAAGGTTCCTCGAGCTGTCTCTGTCTGAGTGGGACCTGTGATGGAGGTGGTTGAAAATGTGAAGGGGTGGCTTTGCGGGGGCCTCGATCCCCGGCTCCCTTTCAGTCTCATCGCGTACTTCGTCCAGTCAACAACATCGTTTCTCCTCCCTCTCATCAAAAATACATCGTCAACCTAACAATTTTTCAAAAAGTTCATCAAATTTAAAACTTTTTCAAAATTTTGTTCCGGAAATTCTCAGTGTTTTTTTTTTCCCTTCAAAATAAACTCGAAAAAAAATTATTCCTTAAAATGATTTTTATATTTTTTTTAATCTCCTCAAATATATTCATCGCCTCTGCACAAGGTATGTTGCATCAATGTTGCACTTTATTGGTCCCACCTCGAGAGCCTGGAAAACAAACGAATCACCAGGTTTAATTACCCAAAATTTTGTTATATATATATAAACTTGTTATATATATATATATATATATATATATATAATATATATATATATATATATATATATATATATATATATATATATATATATTATATATATATATATATATATATATATATATATATATATAAACTTTCAACTACATATTATGA
>JAGWEN010001571.1:0-23584 GCA_018703685.1 Orius laevigatus
CTAGAAAAGGCCCTTTTCATCCGCCTGTTGACCCTTTTGTGACAACACAAGACACGTGTGCAGACATGAGTTTTGACCGACCAGGAAAAAGGACCGCTTTTCATCCTCATTTTAACAATATAAGACACTTTTCAGTACAGATTTTGACCTTTTCTGACTAGGAGAGACTCTTTTTATCCTCTTTTTGACCCATTTTGACACATACGACACTTTTCAGACAGATTTGACCCTTTTCCTGTACTTGAAAAGACCCTTTCCGACGACAAAGACCCTTTTCGTCTTGATATGACCCATTTTGACTATATAAGACACTTTTCAGACAGATTTTGACCCTTTTCTGACTAGAGAAGACTCTTTTTATCCTCTTTTTGACCCATTTTGACAACATAAGACACTTTTCAGACAGATTTTGACCCTTTTCCTACTTGAAAAGACCCTTTTCCGACTACAAAAGACCCTTTTCATCTTGATTATGACCCATTTTGACAATATATGACACTTTTTAGACAGATTTTGACCCTTTTCCGACTAGAGAAGACCCTTTTCATCCTCATTTTGACAATATAAGGCACTTTTCAGACGGATTTTGACTCTTTTCCGACTAGAAAATACCCTTTTCATACTCATTTTGACAATATAAGACACTTTTCAGACAGATTTTGACCCTTTTTCTACTTGAAACGACCCTTTTCCGTCTACAAAAGACCCTTTTCCTGATTTTGACCATTTTGACAACATAAGACACTTTTTAGACAGATTTTTGACCCTTGTTCGACTAGAGAAGACTCTTTTTTGACCATTTTGACAACATAAGACACTTTTCAGACGGATTTTGACCCTTTTCCTACTTGAAAAGACCTTTCATCCTCATTTTGACGATATAAGACACTTTTCAGACGGATTTTGACTCTTTTCCGACTAGAAAAGACCCTTTGCATCCTCATTTTGACAATATAAGACACTTTAGACAGATTTTGACCCTTTCCTACTAGAAAAGACCCTTTTCAGCCTAATTTAGACAAAAATTTATTTTGAGGACAATTTTGAAACAAAATATATTTTCGTGATCAGGAGATCGTCCTGATTACGAATATATAAGCCTTTAAGCCGAAAGCCTCCGTGAGGCCGGCCGCAATAGCCTGCTTTCCTCCAGAAATCCGCTCAAATTCACTCTCCTAGGTCTAAACTCGCTCAAAATCTTTCCGTTTCGAGCGACCCGGAAACAAAACAAATCGTCATGAAAACGGATGTGCCCGTATTTCGAGTTTTAACGAAAGTAAAAGTAGAAACTTTCAAGGTCGACTTTTAATTTCTTCTCACAGGTCCCAATTTCACTTTCAGGTCTTCCACTTTCACGGGTGAGACGTTTCGATTTTGTCATGGAAGTTGGAATTGAAAATTAAAGGAATTAAGAACATGAGGGGTTTTTTTTTCTTCTATTAAATCACGAAGAGGTTGCAAGAGCATCCTGGAAGCTGAAGAAGGCTTTCGTCTATTGCAAAGGTTCATCACAATTACGTTTTTCTTGACTCTCTTTCGACACTGGCTCGTCTTTTGTGTCGTCATTTAGCCCGAGACACGTTTTCGTCAAAGGAATCGAGTGAATAAATCGGAAATATGTCGGGCTAAGGCAGAAAGTTGTTGTGGAGCGAGGACAGCCGGAAGTCGGGCCGATATGAGGAGGAAGTCTTTACCCTTTCACTCAACCTGAGGCTTACGTACCGGATTTCCGAGAACCGAACGGATCAGACGACCTAGAAGTAAAACAATCCAATTACTCAGAAGAACGTTTCATTCTCCATATAGGTCCTTAACAAGCCAACCGTTCCATCAAAACCAATGACATACCTTTCTCAAAAATCGAAATCTCGATAATTCGAGCAAACGCAAGGTGTTCACGTTCTCTACTTCTGGATAATTTAGTAACCAAAAATTACGTCATTGTAACGTAAATTTTATAGCATCATTGTAAAAAAGTGAATTTTTAGGTTATTCGCCATCTGTCACTATTTTCTGCTTTGTAAATTTTCTTGATGTCTTTAATTATTGACATTGAAATGTCTTTTGCAATTGTGCTTTCTAAGGTTTTGAGGAGGAAGATTTAGAGCTGCTCCGGACGAAAACTTCCTCAAATATCCCCCTCCCTCAACAACCCTCCATTTATGATATAAAGGCACTTGATTGACAAAACACTTTAAAACAGAACTAAATTTTGACCCTTGGATTGACAAGACAGACAATTTTTTTAGACCCATTGTTACATAGACTTTTTAGTTGGATTTTTTCGAGTGGTTTGGACCCCTTTTCGTGTGGTTTGGAATCATATTTGAGCGGTTTGGATCCCATTATGAGCGGTTTAGACTCATATTTGAGCGGTTTGGACCCCCTTTTGAGTGGTTTGGACCAATTTGTGATTGGTTTGGACCAATTTGTGATTGGTTTCGACCAGTTTGTGATTGGTTTGGACCAATTTGTGATTGGTTTGGACCAATTTTCGATTGGTTTCGGACCAATTTTCGAATGGTTTGTACCAATTTTCGACTGGTTTGGACCAATTTTCGACTGGTTTGGACCAATTTGTGATTGGTTTGGACCAATTTGTGATTGGTTTGGATCAATTTGTGATTGGTTTGGACCAATTTTCGACTGGTTTGGACCAATTTGTGATTGGTTTGGGCCAATTTGTGATTGGTTTGGACCAATTTGTGATTGGTTTGGACCAATTTTCGATTGGTTTCGGACCAATTTTTGATTGGTTTCGGACCAATTTTTGATTGGTTTCGGACCAATTTTCGAATGGTTTGGACCAATTTTCGACTGGTTTGGACCAATTTTCGACTGGTTTGGACCAATTTTCGACTGGTTTGGACCAATTTGTGTTTGGTTTGGACCAATTTGTGTTTGGTTTGGACCAATTTGTGATTGGTTTGGACCAATTTGTGATTGGTTTGGACCAATTTGTGATTGGTTTGGACCAATTTTCGATTGGTTTCGGACCAATTTTCGATTGGTTTCGGACCAATTTTCGACTGGTTTGTACCAATTTTCGACTGGTTTGGACCAATTTTCGACTGGTTTGGACCAATTTGTGATTGGTTTGGACCAATTTTCGACTGGTTTGAACCAATTTTTGACTGGTTTGGACCAATTTTCGAATGGTTTGGACCAATTTTTGACTGGTTTGGACCAATTTGTAATTGGTTTGGATCAATTTGTGATTGGTTTGGACCAGTTTTCCATTGGTTTGGACCAATTTTCGAATTGTTTGGACCAATTTTGGACTGGTTTGGATCAATTTTCGACTGGTTTGGACCAATTTTTGTGTGCTTTGGACTCATTTTCGATTGATTTGGACTCCATTTTACCTGGTTTGGACCTCATTCTAGCGTATAAATTATTGATATTGTGGTTTGGGTTCTTTTATACTTGTTTGGACCTTTTTTGGCAGATTTTTGTAATTTTTTGAATAAGAACGAAAATTTCTAGCCAGGTAGGCCGAATGGGGGTTTATCTACAAATTGGACTATTTTGAAGCAGCCCAATTTGCTACTAATCCCCCATCTGGCAAAACTGTGTACATATTTAATTTTTGATCCAAAAAAGGCCAAATAACCAGTTTGGGCGGTTTTTCCCGAATTTGCTTCAAATCGCCCAATCTTGGGTAGCCCAATTTTATTGAAAAACACTCTTTTTATGTCACTATTTTTGGGAAAATAAGTCACTTGTATTTAACCTTAGTTTTTATCCTTGTAACCCTGGTACATACAATATATGGGTTACAAATAAAGGGGAGGAATTGTGACACAAATAAAAAGAAAATCTTTTCGGCGTTGGCACCCCCTTCATCTTGCCCCAACTGTCAACATCTCCATGTATTTCCTATTTTCGTATTTTATACTAACCCAAAGAATTTCGACCTCAAAATAAGCTTATAGGGTCAAGGTAATAATAATTGACAAAATAATACGTGCAAGAATTTTTTATACATAAAATTACCCTCCCATCATTTCTTCAGGATCTTAATATGGTGTACGCTCAAGGGACTCGCTATATGCAAAGAGCGTATTGAAGAACTATTTTTTTAAGTCACGTTTGGCATTTGACCTTTCTGACTTATAAGTACTAACTTATCCTTACTTCATTAGCTATACGTATGCCTATTTTTAAAACAAATTTTTTTTTGTTCCATCTGAGCAAGCACAGCAGATACGAAAATGCCAAGGATTTAATTTGCAATAATTACTTTTATATTTATAGGTTGTCGAGTGTTAAACCTGAGATTCCTGAGTTATGTCCAGCCAATGAAGTCTTGAAAGGCCAATTCGGTAGCATTTTTTGGGAAAAAGTAGGGTCATTCTAAGTTATTCTGAAAGTTCTTTAGGCTTCGAAATTGGTTTAGGTTTACTATCTTTGACGTTATTTCTGAAATGGCTTTGGCTCGTGATGTTTTCTGTTTGGAGCTCGCATAGTTGATCTTTGTTCGGCGTGCGACCTATGAAGAGGCGATAACCCATCTTCCCAGCGTCCCTTCTCACGGTTTTTTATCCGAGTGGGACGCCCATGAAACTTTTCGGTCGACTCTCGGAGGATTTGTCGACGTTTTTTGAAAGTCCTTGCCTTGAGATCTCCCGTTCCTCTCCTCTCGAGGTGGGAGAGCGGAAGCGAGAAACCCTCAAGGACCGCCCGAGACGCCGAGCCCTTGACTCCCAACCGAGAACAGAAGACAACCTTCTTCGGATTCAGATTCAGCCTTTAGTCACATACCGACTCTCGTTTAAGACGGAAAAGTTAACTTTTTTCCCTTCCTTCCACCCTCAGTGTCAGTTGCACCCCGATGACTTCTCTGTGCACGTGATTTTTGCCGGGTCTTAACATTAAGTGGAGTTCCATTAACTGACGGGAAAATACTCAACGTAAGTTACTCAATCTTTCATCATCATGCCGGTTCGTCCATTAAAATAAGACATCCACGACTCATCCTCAGAAAGTAATCAAGCACCAAAGCATTGCAAATCTTTTTGACGTCGATCAACCCCTCCCTATAGATCCCCTGCTATAGATCAGAAGCTTTTCTAGCGGGAGGGAAAAAATTATCCCTTAGAAAATTCTCGTTTTTACAGATCTGGAGCTCGTATATTAAGGAAAATAATGGTTTTCACACAAAATACCTAAAATGCAGACCTTTATTTCAAATTTTTTTATCTAAAACTACAAAAATTCACCATAATATGGCGACTATTTTCTGCAAAAATCCGAAAATTTTCAGCTTTCAAAAACGCACTCTTTATTTGTTCATAAAACTCCAAAATGGCAAAATCAACGTCATTTAGCGGCCAATTTTTGGCCAAAATCAACGTTTTAAGATTCCAATAGCCAATTTTTCGTCAAAAACCTCAAAATCAACATTTTGAGATACCAATATTCTGACAAAAATCTAAAAATCAACATTTTGAGATGCCAATTTTTCGTCAATAACCTCAAAATCAACATTTTAAGATAATAATTTTTGATGAAAACCCTCAAAATCTACATTTTAAGAGGCAATTTTTCATCAAAAACCTCAAAATCAACATTTTAAGATGCCAATATTTTGTCCAAAACCTCAAAATCAACATTTTGAGATGGCAATTTTTCGTCAATAACCTCAAAATCAACATTTTAAGATAATAATTTTTCGTCTATAACCCAAAATTAACATTTTAAGGTGCCAATTTTTCACAAACCTCAAAATTAATATTTTAAGAGACAATTTTCCATCAAAACCCTCAAAATTGACATTATAAGAGCCAATTGTTTTTCAAAAACCTCAAAATCGACATTTTAAGATGCCAATATTTTGGCCAAAAACCTCAAAATCAACGTTTTAAGAGCAAATATTTCGTCAATTACCTCAAAATCGACATTTTAAGATAACAATTTTTTGACAAAAACTTCAAAATCGACATTTTGAGATGTCAATTTTAGGCGAAAAAACTTAAAATCAAGAGCAAATTTTTCGTCAATTACCTCAAAATCGACATTTTAAGATACCAATTGTTTTTGCATTTAAGGGGCCAATTTTTCGTCTAAAACCTGAAAAACATTCTGAAAATTTTCGTGGCATATTCCTGGATCCACCTGTGATTTAATTTGCATTTTTAAGACAAAAATGAATAAGCTGGAGCAGAAAAATCTCTTAAACTCTGAAAATGAGCTAATGCCTCTGGAATGGCATTCATTATTACTTGAACGCTCACATTTTTTACGAACTCTTAAGTTCCAACATCTCAGAAATCGTAAAAACCACAATTTTCTGGATCAAAAGTGTCGAAATAAACCAAAAAATCAAAAATATTTTGCCCTTGTTTCTTAACATCGTAAAGAGCAAAAATCTGGGTGGAGGATTTAAATTCAATTAGTTCATGGGCATGATGAAACTAACGAAAAAAAGGTGTATGCGGTTTAAAACTAAGGTCTTGCGGATTACAATGTAGTTTTGAAACTTTTTTTAAATTAACTCATTGTATACCGTTTTTCTAAAGTATTTTGACGTTTTGCTATCTCTCTGGAGCTAATGAATGGCATTTACAACACAAAAGCCGTTTAGGTTCAACAATCAACATACAGAGAGGCTTTTAAAACGGTTTTTCGTAAAGAAAAAAAAGCCCCCGTCCCTATGAGGGAGTAAACAAGTGAAAGGGAAAAATTGTGCAAAAACCCCCGCGTGCGCGTTATGCTCCAGCGGACACGCGCGGGCTTTAACTCGAATATGTTTTTCAGCTATTTAGATCTTATGCGTTTTAATGGGTGTTCAAAATCAACTCGTAAACGTGGCACCAAGTCACGACTTCTTGTATTTTCATAAAAAACGAGAAATAATTAGAACGAACTTTCAAAAAGACGGTTAGAATCTGGATGTTTTTTGACGATGTTGGAAAAGACCATTGGCCAATGAAAAGGGATAACCGTTTTGAATTAATGAAAATTTATCTTTATTTACAATTTTTTAGTTACATTTTATATATCCCCTAGATAAACCACGACATGGTAGGCATCTACCGTCGGATAACCGTTTTATCGATGGCCAAAAATCACTGAACCTGTTTTCAGCCAAAATTTAGGACCAAACCCGAGAGGTTTAAGTGGTCCTAGGGTGACCACATGGTACGCATTATGCGTGATTTTACGCATTTTCAAAGATTTTTACTCAACACGCATTGTCCTTATGCGTTTATGCCTTTTTACGCATTTCTGGGAATATACCCGAAGAGATACTAAAGTCATATTTTGAAATATTGTATATTTGACGAGGAAAGACCCTTCCTAATTTTCGAGCCTTTTTTTTGATAAGAAAAGACCCTTTTCAGCTAGATTTTGACCCTTTTTTGATAAGGAAAGTCCTTTTTCAGCCAGATTTTGACCCTTTTTAGCCTAATTTTTAACTTTTTTTTACTAATAAAAGACCCTTCTCAGATGGAATTTTTTAGGTATTTAGACAAGGAAAGACCCTTTTTGAGCCTAATTTTGAACTTTTAATGAAAACTTTATGAAAACAAAAGACCCTTTTTAGCTTGATGTGTAACCTTTTGTGATAAGGAGAGACCCTTTTCAGTAAATTTTGACCCTCTTTGATAAGGAAAATCCTTTTTCAGCCAGACTTTGACTCTTTTTAGCCTAATTTTGAACTTTTTTTTTAACTAATGAAAGACCCTTTTCAGCTAGATTTTGAACCTTTTTGACAATAAAAGACCCTTTTCAGCATAATTTTGAACCATTTTTGATAGGAAAAGACCCTTTTCAGCTAAATTTTGACCCTTTATGACAAGAAAATACCCTTTTCAGCCTGATTTTGAACTTTTTTTTTATAAGGAAAAACCCTTTACAGCCCAAATACTTCCCTTTTTACAAGGAAAGATACTTTCCAGACAGATTTTGACCATTTTTTGACAAAAAGTACCCTTTTCAGCCAATTTTGACCCTTTTTGCCTAATTTTGAACCTTTATTTGACAATAAAATACCCTTTTCAGAAGATTTTGTATCTTTTCAACAAAAAGAGCCCTTTTTAGCCACATTTTAAACATTTTTCTACAAGCCTTTAAGTATGCGCCCAATATGAAAAATTTCTTCTGGTTACCCTAAGTGGTCCCAAAGTCTCCTTGTTAGTGAAACTTCCTTGAAGTTTAGAAGCGCTGAGGGTTTACTATGCTAAAAGGTACGCCATTTGTTTATCTTGTTTAGGACCAGTAGTTCTAAATCCAAGTTTAAGAAGGTTCTGCGTGGTGCATTTTAGGATCAAAATTTGACTTTTTTTCTCTTCAGGACCGTTCTCTGGTCTATTTACCACCAAAACCTTGGATCATGACCAAGATGCCTTAAAATTCTTCATCCAGAACGTCCTTGAAGAGAGACACCCGGACCGAAACTAATTAACAAAATTTTTTTAATTTCCTTTTTTTAATAACTTTTCTTCAAATTAATTATCAATCATAAAATCAGATAAAGTCATAATGCACCAAGGATTTTTTTTTGTCCCGGGATTGCGATGTCCGCTATCGTGGGAACAATGGACGTCAAGTATCAGGGCGTGACCTAGCAGGAAAATTGCGCCTTTTTTATTTTTTTGTCTAATTTAACCCAATTTGGGGCCTTTTTTTACTCTTTTTAAACAAATCCTTTCTATTTTATCCTTCGGTTTTTATCGTCGGGATGAAAAAGGATAACATGTGTCTCCATGACCCGTTTATCTTTTGTCAAACAAACAAAAGGGTTTTCTTTTTAATTATTACATTTTTATACATTCCGGGTTCTGACACGCCGCTTCTTTTTATAACCTTCTAAGTTCGAAAATAGTCACTCGTCCTACCATGAAGATACGTTTTGTTAAAAAGTCACGTAAACGTGTAATATAAAATAAAAAAATATCCTTCGCGGAAAGTTTATTGAAAACAATTTGACCTAAAAAACAACAAACAAAACTGTTTAGCTCTAAAAAAGGATGTTTTTATTATTGACACGAATATGAAGAGAAAAAAAAAAAAGGCGAAGAAAATCGTTTTGTTCATTTCAGAAGTCCTTGCTTCGGACATCTCGTTTAGACTTTTACTTTAGGAGGAAAGGGAAGTCATAACCAGTTCAAGGGAAAACAATTGCTTGGAACACTATCATTTGACTAACAATAAGTAAGTCTTTAATTTTTTTCATGTTTAAAATGGGCAATTCGGAAATATAACTGTTATTAGGATCTATTTGAGAAAATGAGTCTTATCTGTCTCCAAAGGCTTGACCTTCCATCACATCCGGAACAAGGATTGCAATTTTTTGCCGATCAGATCCTGGAGCGATTTTTTTTTGATGCAGAAGTAATAATTTTAACGTTTTAATGACCTATCTGGGAAGTTCAAATTTACAGGGTAGTTTTTGGCTCACTGAATGTTTAAATGCCCGTAACGTCCACAATTTTTGACCAATTTTATTGATATTTATACCGTTGGAAAGATATTTTAAAGAGCTTTCCAACGGTATAAGTATCGATAAAATTGGTCAAGAATTGTGGAAGTTATGTACGCTCAAACGTTAACGCATGAAGTCGTGCCAAATTGAAAGCTTAAACGTTTATAGGCATAGCTTGCAAAATTTTTGACCGATTTTATTGATATTTATACCATTAGGAAGCTATTTAAATGATATTTACAAAAAATGTATAAGTTACTATCATTCGAAGTCATGAAAGCGTACTACACTGAATGAACAATCGAAAAAATGTTAAAATGTTCAAAAAACTGGATTTTTTGCACGAAAAATTTGTATTTTGGTGGTTGCGGACATTTTGGAGTTTTCGGACCGAAAGACGTCGATTTTTAACGTTTCAAAATTGATCAAGTTATGAATTTAAGTTGAAATCGAATCTAGGGAATTTTAACTTTCCAAAAATTGCACAACTTGCAGGGTTTAGATCTAAAAGTTGACATTTTCTTATTGAAATATTGATTTATTTAAAATAAAATTCTCGATTATTTAGGAAAAATTTCGTTTCTGAGAAGTTTGCGTTTAGTTTTGAAAGGAGACCTTTGGAGTTTGGAATGCGGAATGGTTTTTGAGCTAGGCCACATTTCGTAGCCTTTGGACCGTCCGGGAGTCGGGAGACCTTGGCACAGATCCTTTTCCTCTCCCTCTCCATCCCTACAGGTTCATCTTATTCTTTTTGTATCCTTCTTCGTTATCCGATGATTCATTTTTTTTTAAATTCACTTCCTCAAAGTTCAAGGAAGTTTGTACAAACATTTTTTGGACAAGAAAGGGATAAAAGAGCCATCGGAGCATTAAAATAAAATTAATAGGCATATGTCGGAACTTGGAAGTGAAAGTCGGGTATTTTATGTCTTAAAAGGCTCGAAAGTAAACTTTTTCTTTCGATTGTTCTTCTTATTGTTTACACAATATTTTCTTGTTTACTTAAAACAATTAAAATGGAAAGATGGCGTTCCTTTAAAAAGATTCGGCATCTTCCAGACATGTGAAGAATGTTTTTACTGGGGGGATTCCCTGGAGGATCCGGGTTCATCTTCCCACTCAAATCGGTCTCCAGCAGGGTTGCCACTTAAGGTTTTTTTTTGGGGAACTGGGCTTCTTTATATAGTCCAGGGTTGCCACATTTGGTGATTTTTTGCAAATTTTATGCAATCTTTATACAATTTTATGCTTTATACAGTCCAGGGGCCAGACTTATGCGTTTCCAGTTTTGGATGTAAAATAATGACCACCACCTAAATTAAAGAAAAAATTTGGAGTAGATGCCGTCTTACCGTTGACCTTTTTTTTTCTCTATATTTTATTCATATTTCTCGCTTTTATTCTTGAAGGAAGGTGAATAAAAGAATAAATCGCATAGAAAAAAACAAAAAGAAAACCTTGAAGGAAGTAAACCAGGCAAAGATGTATAAAAGGACGAGTGTTGAACGTTCTTCGGGGTTATTTTTGTCGTCTAAAGCCCACCTTGGCCTTTGCCACCCGCGAAGCGAAATTATCAGGAGGCCGCGATTCCGTCGCAAAACGCCCCGCGCGCGTCTCTTTTTCATCTCTTGCACAACAATTTTTTCCCTGACATGGTTGTCGGGATAGAAGAGGGAACATACTCGGTCGATAACGCATTTTTTATACTTCCCTTCTTTGTCTAGTTGTGCAAAAAAAAAGTTAGAAGAAGGCCTCAACGGTGACTATGCACCTTAAGAGTGTAATCTACGGATAGATTACGTTATTAAGCAATAGACACGGTGATTTTTTCATCTCCAGACACGTAAAATGTTACTCTCAAGGATAAAATATAAATTAACAAAAATTGTATCGTCTCAAACACCTACAATAAAGAGACGATTTAGCAACCTATTGGTTAATCCTTAATTATTTGTTAAGTCAGTTTTTATGTTGAATTTTAGTTTTAAACCTCTCTTGCCCAAGAAAAGATCTTTCGTATGACTCGACTCAAAATGTGTTGGTGGAGGAATTCAAATTTTCTCAAAATTATGGGCTCTACAGACCTCTCCACAAACACAAAATACTCCCCTCCTCTCCTCCTCACAATATCCATCACCTCCCATCTACTCCCCTACCCTCCTCTACCCCGTTAGACAGATCTTTCAAAATACCAATGGACTCCTGTCTCTACTTGCCTGTCTATTCCAACGAAACTAAAAGAGAGATTTTTATTAAAATAAATGAAAAACATAAAATTCCTTAAATAATTGGCTTCTTCCTTTTTCTCGATGTCTATTTTCTTATTTTTATGCCCTCTGGTATTTCCCATTTTAAAAATCGAATTCTTTCCTCTAATTAAACCAGGATATATACCGAATTCGCCCTTGAATAATAAAAGTGTCTTATAATTTTGTCTTGGCACAGAAATAAGGAAAGTAAAGGACTTGAAACATAAATAAAATTAGCACGATGTCCGTCCTCAAAGTTTCGTTCCAATCATTTCGTCCCAATAATCAGAATTATCACCGCTATAGAAGGTCGTGACTCAGGCGGAACTATTTTTTTTTATTTTTAATTAGGGACTTCCAATTTTAAAAATTTGACGAAAACAAAGGATTTTCCCGTTATGTCATATCAGAGGTGTCAGTATTTGAATGCTCTTCATTATTCCAAGGTATAACTTATTTAAAATTAAAGTGATAGAATTTTTTTCAGAGGAAGTTATAGAAGGAAGTAGCTCCATACAAGAAGTTTAGCGTTCAATTCCGCTATAAATGATTTACCTAATAATTGTATAAAAATTATGTAAATGGGTTAAGGATTAAAAGGAAGTTACATACGTTTCAAGTTTAGTGATAATTTTGGCGTTTAGATTTTGTGGTTTTAATATGGGTCAATTTTCTGTGGTGAAGGAATACATGAGCGGATTCAAACAATTGCCTCGACCTAACTTTTAAAAATGCGTACAAAAGTTTCTATTGTAGTTGGTAAATCTCTCGAAAATTTGAAGAACAAAAGTGCAGTGTTTCCTTAAAAATTAGACGTTTGACTTTTTCCATCCCCACCACTCAAAATAGCGAAGTTAGGGTCGTTCTGGAGCATAATGTTCGTTGGATCCAAAAGTTATCGATCCTAATCGATTCCTCGCTTAAAATTAAGGGTGGTTTACTTGGATACTTTTTTTCGTGAGTTCAAAAGTTTGGCAGATAATCGGCAAATAATGCCATTCCCAAAATGGCAAAATTGCTTCGGGAGTTTTTGAAACAAAAAGTCCAGCTCTGTCCTACAGTGCATCACCTCGCCACACCCCCCAAGTAATAGATTAGATCCCCCACATACCCCAAAAAAAAACTTTCTTAATAATTTTTGATTTTAGATCCTGAGATGGGCTGGTGGTCGAACGACGACAGCGGAGGTCCGACTTTGTACACAGTCCCTAATAGAACGCCTGTCACAGGAGATGTCTCATGCATCGCAGCATGTCTCACCTTTCTCACGCTCTACATCGCATTTCTCATCATATTTCCCGGTGTGAGAAAAGAGGTACGTAACACTTGGGAAAAAGCGATCGTTTTTCAAAAAAGTCAAAAATTAATTACCAATTAGTCAAACGATATAGAATAAACTTTTTAACGCGTTTAAAAGAGAACGTAACAATAATGAGAAAATGTCAAGGTCCTTTTTGTTGAAGACTTTTACCAGAAAAAAAATTTTCAATGTCACTTTTTATATGCGAATTGCATTGTTGCAGAGATTTACGACTTTTACGACGGTGACGTTGAGCCTTTTCGTTGGAAACGTTATTATGGGTGAGGTTCATTGTTTTTATGTTTTTTTCGTCGCTATGCTGTTTTAGTTTGTCGAATGAGTTCGAGCTGGCATGTGGCCAACACGAAAATCGAAAGCGTCTACAGGGCGTTTTCGAAGGAGCTCCTTCAAGCGGAAATCGGAGCCTATATCGGGCTTGGCCATGTTAATATTACTTTGTTAGGTATACGTTTATTTTTGATTTTATTTGTTGTTTAATTTGTTGTTTTTTAGGTGAAAACAGTACTGATGTAGATTTTAATGAAAGATTTACGTGGAGGGGTTCGGGAGAGATGGGGGCGAGTTATAAAGCGGGGTTGGAAAGGGGTTTGCCTTTTCCCATTTTGACGGTGGCCGAGTATTTCACTCTTGGCCAGGAAGGGTTCACCTGGGGTGGTAATTACCGCCACGCTGGATACTACGCTTCGATCCTTTTATGGGCGGCGTTCGCATGCTGGCTTTTGATGAATCTTCTTCTTGTGGTCGTACCTCGCTACGGGGCATGCGCTATGTCGCTCACGGGGACTTTGATGCTCGCCTCCGCCCTCACCTACCACTGCCTTTTACCAGTCAACCCTTTGATGATACGTTTCGAACAGTCGATGCTTTCTTTCAAATTCGGTTGGTGCTTCTGGCTCGTCATCGTCGCTGGTAACGACCAAACAATTTTTTTTCCCATGTCATCACTTATTTTTTAGGTGCACTATCGTTTTTCGTGGGAGCCGTCATTATAATTATAGATCTCATATATCCTAACAGATTTAGTACGATACTTGAAGTCGATTATGATACGCCCTACGATCGTCACGTTATTATTGACGAGTCGCATTATAAAAGAAAGAACGGCAAAGGACTTGAAGAACCTCCAGGTCTAGGAAGGAGAATTCTCAGGTAAACAGGTTCTACGAATACTCCCTACCCACCCTCCCCTAACCACCCTTCACCGCCCCTACTTTTCTGGATTCTCCATCACCATCCCCCAACATTCATCCAACTCCTCATCCTCCCACCACCTTTCCAATAATCCCTTACCCACCCCGAAACATTCCACCATCTCCCATCCCTTCCCGTCACGGACCCTCCCTCAACTCCCCACAACATTCCACCACCCCGCCCGAACCACCCCAACTCTCGTCTCATCATTCCACCTCCACCCCTACAGTCCTGGAGCCTCCCTCACCTCACCATCTCCCTCAGCATTCCTCACCACATAGCTTTCTCCCCTACCGTCCTGGACCCTTCCTCACCTCCCTTACCTTCACGATTTCGATCCTCTTAACTTGCCCTTTATTTTTGTTCTCGAATCAATAACTAGCATTCACCCATATACTTCATTTATAGGCGACTTTCGTCGAAAAAAGAAGATAAGAATCTGGAAGGACAAAATAACGCCGCATTCGAGATGGACGTCCCAAAATCACCTTGGAACTATCCACTCCACAGGCCGGCCCTTCATGCTGCTTTCAGGCGTCAAGATTCCGCCTCAAGTGCTGCCTCAAGTATTAACTCTCCTCCCGTCGGGCATCCTTTTAACAGGTAACCCATTTCAAAATCCATCAACTTGTAATTTTTTCCGTTTCTTCCAGTTTTCGACAGATGAACAAACCTTTGCCAAAAGAAGTCGCCATGTGGTAAAAAGCGTTACAATAATCAAAAAGTGCCATACAAATCGGTACATTTGTAAATAAGAGCCATCAATTAAAATGTACATAATTATTAGTCTTAATTTTGTGATTATTTCGAGGGGATGAGTACCTGATGTAAAGGCGAGCAAATTTTTAATTAAAAGCGCTTTAAGCAAAACCGTTGCTCAAAGAAAAAGATGAAATTTTCTTAATTTTTAAAAAGTGATTGTATTCCTTTAGGCTGTAATATTCTGTATATTTTCGAGTTTAGACTCTAATATTCTAACTTATAGTAAAAAACGAGTCAGATTACATTTGAAGCCAAATGTGATATACAATAAAATGTCTTTAATTTCAATCGTTTTATTTCAATCCAATACAAAGAAAAGAACATCAATTGAAAATAAGTTCTCGATAATTTTGGAGAAGATAATAAAGTGACGTTCTGGAACTTGTGGATGTCCTTACGACGGTCATCCTGTCAGCTCTTTCAAAATTTGCTTTGACGATTTCGTAATATCTTCCATCGCTATAAAAATGATGTAGAATTAGAACCAGAAGCGCAATTTTTATACCTCAAGACAAGACTCTTCAATTTAAGACATTTGACACGAAGGATGTCGATGGCTTTTTGCGATTTGTCGCTAAACCTCAAATTTTCGGGATCCCATCTCAATTCGAGCCTCTCCAGCACGGTCAAGTTGTTCGCTATACCGTCCATGAGTTGATCGACGTGTATGTTCACCCCAAGCCTCTCACGAGTCCCCATAATGAGAATTCTCGCGTTGGTCAAAATGGGCAAAACGGACATCCAAAGCTGATCGGTGATATGGGGCATTCCGGACAAGCTCAGGCCGAGGAGTTGACTCCCATGGCGGGCCAGGAACTTATGAAGCCCTTCGTCGCTCAGATTGTCCGAACTGTCGAGATCCAAAGCTATCAGATTTTTTGTATTTCCTTGTTCCATAAACGCCTTCAAAACCTAAAAAGCAATCAATCCACAAACTAAAAACTCAATTACCGAATCGTTAAACCCATTTATCTGCCCTGCTCTTAAAAATCTTAAATTCGGTATTCTAGTCAGCATATCGATCAAACATTCTGTGGAAAGATCTGTCGCTGTTATGTCTAATTCTTGGATCGAAGATTTTTCCCATTCGACCGCCATGACGTGCTCGCTTTGAAGACCTAATTAAACGTTATCATTTCCGTTACTAAATTATCTTTTACTTGTTTGGTTCATCAAAAGACAAGTTAAACGTCTGCTTCTTTGAAAAAGCGTCTTCATAGTCGACCCGGTCACTTTGTTGCAGAAATTTACAGCCAAACATTCCAGCTGAATCAAAAATTACAGAAGATGATTGAAATGTGCTTTACCTGAATGCAGTTTGAGCTGAAGGCGTCGATGTGGCTGTCGTCGATGAAATTGATCCCGTAGAGGTTGATGACGCGTAAATTTGGAGTCGCGGATTTCATTTTGTGTACGTTGATGACCTCATAAATTTCCTCTTCTTCCTCCTCGACTTTTTCATACGTCCCGATCAAATGGAGGATCTCGAGGCCGTTTATAAAATTGTAAATTTTCCTCATAAAACCTTCCATGAAGATGACTTCGGAAAGGCAAATGCATAAATAACGAAGTTTCGCAGGGAATGTTTGCAGCTCGCTGAAATCGTGGAGTTGCATAGCGGTCGAAAAGTCCAAAAGCATGTGCGTCAAATTTGGACATTTGTTGGCCAATTCGTGAAGAACTGTGTGCGTTATAAGCTCGATTCCGAGCTCGATGTAACGCAAACTCGGTCCAAAGCGCACACTAAAAAATAAAACAACTTTTTCCCATTTTTATTGCCTTTAAATGAGACTAGTCTTGACATTCTAGGACTTTCCGTTTTCTTATGAGAGCAAAAACCGGTCCTACAAAAAATGGTCAACTTTGATATCTACTGAAAGGCTGGACCGATTTCTTGAAAGCCCATTAGACACGGAATCCAATAATCTTTCATTTTGTACTAAGCAGTCTAGTAGCTAGATCCCATAGTTTTTGAGCTAGACGTCAACAACTGAAAAAGTTCCAATTTGGGAAGGTTTTTTATAAAATGGGCAACAAACTCGGTGATAGGGGAATGGTCCACCCAGATACTACTTCATTATAATCACCTTCTCACCTTATTAACGCCAATAGAGATTCAAGAGAGCCCACATGAAGTCCCGAAATCTCCGGCCTGAGCGAAACGCATCTCCAAAGCCTCGTATCATAAGCGACAACTCTCCATTTCTTGCACACTCTAGCCAAAGAGCTAATCTCCCTGTGGCTTAAATAACTGAATATATGCAGAAGAACTTTATCAGGAAGCTTCTCTATAGTCTAGAACACAAAATAGATTAACTTCCCCACTTTTAACCCGTTACCGTATTAGCAAATGGGCTTCTCAGCACTCCAGTTCCATCGTCGATATAAACTTGAGATCTTTCGACCGCCAATTGTCCCCATACCTAAAATTGTTTATTTTTATAACTAGTAAGGTCATTCCACTGTGGTCATCAAAGTAGTAAAACTATTACTTACGTCATCACACATTTTCAAAAACTTATATTTTGGAAAATAACAAAAATAAAAGAAATATTACAAAACTGTCGAACGTTTTCTGTGCGTGTTTTGAGACTGACTACGTTTTACTGAAGTCTTCTATTTTTAGGGCTCGGTCTAGAGCAGAGAATTTTTTAAATAGAACGTCCCGGACGAGAAAATTGCATATCCGCACTAAAATTATTGATGCCATTTTTTAGGGAGATTTTTTTATAACTAAATTTCCAATCTTCAGTGAGACCGACCTCAATAGCCTGCTTTACTCCGGAAATCAGCTAAATAAAGGGAAAGACAGACTTTCAAGCCCTTTCTCATCTCTACATCATATTGTCGTCCTCAGCAATTTCGACGAATTTCGCCTTCCACGTGTTTAATTCAAAACAATCTTAATTCTTAACCCAAATAACAATGGAAAGATTACGTTCAATTATTTTTAATACTCTCAGTAGGTAACAACAAAACGTGACCCAAATTGCCGAAACAGAAAAGTTTTGAAAAAACGAGAATTTTTTCAGTAACTTCCTCAAAAGGAAGTAAACCGAGATTTCGGAAAGGAGACAAGAAAGAGGTCGAAATGTTTTGGGTGGGGAAGTTGAGAAAGTTATCTTAAGGTGCAGCTTCGGACAGTTACTTTCGATGAAATTTCCAAAATTGTTCGAAATTTCTAATTTGTCTTCAATGCGGATTTAATAGAAAGTTCATTCCATAACTTCCACAATTTTGAACAGAATTCATCAATATTTATATCGTTAGAAAGCTATATTAAAGACCTTTTTAACAATATAAGTATCGACTTAATTGGTCAAAAAGTGTGGATGATACAGAAGTTTAAAACTTCAGTCATGAAATCGTACCGCAAGAAGATGCAAATAAAAAAGTTCAAGATAGTGTAGTCATTAGCATCCCGGGTACTAAATTGAAGGCACAGGTTCGAGTCCCGTTGGGAACTAAATTTTTTTTGTTATTCTTTATCTTTCTCAATTTGTAAATTCCTACAGTCCACACTTTTTGTACATGTTTGAGAAGGTATGATATTTTAGTTTCTTACCAGTTAGGTATCCCCTTGCATCACCCCCCTGGGGACCTCATTACTGGTCACTTTTACTTAATGAATTGATATTGAGCAACGACGTACGAAAATTCCTTCCCCTCCTCCCTTCCACCTGATTTCTATGGGGTTTAACCGCGTTTTAAAGGTGAAATTGAAATGATGTCATTTCGCGATAAAAACTCGTTGAGAGACATAAGAGAAATTTTTTTTCGCTCCACTCACTGGTAGTCGATATGTCGCGACCGTCCCGCTAACACCATCCTCGGATTTACAGTTTCAAAGGTCGAACATGCTCGTTCATTTGTCATTTTTGCTATTAATTTTAAAAATAAACTAGACGTCTTAATTTATTTTATAGAGAATATTTATTTTTCGTTGTATATCGTTTGGTTCCTCAGTTATCAACATGTTTGACAAAATTATCAGCAAGGTAAAGTTAACTGCATAAATTAATTCAATTGCAACATTTTTTATTTTATTTTTTATTTATTTATTTTTTTTTAACTTTCTCATTGGACGTTAGTGCTTAATTTTGAGGTGGCCAGCATGAAAATTATGGTTAAGTTTGTTAAATATATTTTTCTATTTTAACACAAAGAAAAGCCTATTAATTTAAATTAATTATTAAAAATAATATTTGAAGATGGAATCCCAAAATTCGAACGTTCTCAAAAATTTGGGGATGTACAGATGGGGCAATAACCACCAAGCATCCCACCTCCCACAATTTCCCATCACCTCTCCGACTCCCCCCATCATTACCTCCCCTCTAGAACCCCCACCTCCCCCACCATCCCTTCCCAAAATAGAGGGTTCTAGGGTAATCCAATAACTTTCATTTTGAGAATTAAGTTTTGCTATTAACCTTTCATAACATCCATTGTATGGGATTTTGATTTTTGACCAACCTTTTCGCCTTTTAAAACCAATATTATGTCATTAAAATCTCGATATTTTTGATAAAAACTGATGTGATTTGTCCACAAAATAAACAAAAGCACTCAATCCTGTCAATGTTATGACACATTCAAGTATGATTTATTTTAATTATTAAATAATTTAAAAAAAATAATTTATGTATGAGGAAAAATGGTTTTTAACCGTTCATATTTTGTCAAACATTTAATAACCGATAGCAATGTGGACCTAACTACTCAAAAATAAGCAATAATGTTTCTTAGGCTAACATTTACCGTTTTTGTCTTATCGGCAAGCTGATAAGGACGTTGTAAACAGCATCTATGAATAAAATTGACATTTTTTAGGACTCCATAAGGAATTTATTGAAGTATATGGGACAGAAAAAAGAGTTCCATTATGAAGAGGAGGGAGCGTTAAAGAGAGTTTTGACGGTTTTGGATTTGACGTTTCTTGGTATTGGATCTATGCTAGGTATGGGTGTGTACATAATGGTAGGCGAACTTTCGAACACAGTCGGTCCAGCTATGTTACTCTCTTTTATGGTGGCCGGATTCGCTTGTACGCTCTCAGGTACTAAATTGCCCTTTTGAGACACAAAAGTGACTTTTTTTTAGCGATGTGCTATGCAGAATTTGCTGGCAGGACTCCAGGAACTGGTTCAGCATATGCATATTGTTATATCACTGTTGGTGAATTTACAGCGTTCATCCTTGGTTGGAATTTATGCCTCGAATTCGTCATTGGTATGATGTTTATGGAATTAAAATTTTTATTGAATTATTTCAGGGACTGCTTGCTTGGGGAGAGGTATGAGTGGGTACATCGATTCTGTATTCGATAACAAAATTGGAAACGCTTTAAATTCAACGATGCCCATGAATATCCCACATTTGGCCGAATATCCCGATTTTTTATCGTTGGGTTTGATCCTTTTTTTTACAGGTATGCGAATACGTGGTCATTATTTTGATAAACTTTTAGTTAGTAATTTTTAGCAATCGTGATCGCTGGTGTTAAAGAGTCTACGACGATCAACAACGTGTTTGTGGTCGTGAATGTGATTACGATTTCGGTTTTGATCGTTATTGGTTTGATGAGTGCAGATTTTGCGAACTGGTCGCTTAGTCCGCCCAAAAATGGGAACGGAGGGAAAGGAGGTTTTATGCCTTTTGGCTTCTCTGGGATGATGAAAGGAGCTTCGAATGCTTTTATGCGTATACGGGGTTCGATACGGTCGCGACTACTGGGGGAGAAGCAAAAAACCCTCAAAGGACGATACCGATCTCGTTGATGACAAGCATTCTTTGCGCGGTTTTTGGTCTACATGAGCGTCTCAGCCACTTTTTCTTTGATGTGGGTCTACTATGATCCGGTAGGTCCCAAAAGTTTATGAATTCTCTTAATTATCTATTCTAGATGCTTCAATGACTGCTCCTTATCCATACGTCTTGAAAAACTTAGGTTGGAACAAAATTCAATGGGTTTGCATCGTCGGAGCTACAGCAGCTGTGACAGGATGGTAGAATCGAGTTTCCAAAGATAACCCCAATCTTCTAATGGTAACCTCACTGTGCTGAGAAAGGTTATCTCAGATGAGTGGGGTTATCCATAAACCTCAAAATTTTTGCCCCAAAACTGACAATGATTTCAGCTTACTTTCTTGCGGTATTCGGAATGGCTCGAATCGTCTATGCAATCGCAGACGACGGTCTTATTTTCAGTTGCCTCTCGAAAGTCAACGAAAGAACTCAAACTCCAATCAGAGTGCCATTGTTGCTGCGTTCTCCTAGGTATAGATGGATCTATAGGCCAGGTATAGATGGATCTATAGGCCAGGTATAGATGGATCTATAGGCCAGGTATAGATGGATCTATAGGCCAGGTATAGATGGATCTATAGGCCAGGTATAGATGGATCTATAGGCCAGGTATAGATGGATCTATAGGCCAGGTATAGATGGATCTATAGGCCAGGTATAGATGGATCTATAGGCCAGGTATAGATGGATCTATAGGCCAGGTATAGATGGATCTATAGGCCAGGTATAGATGGATCTATAGGCCAGGTATAGATGGATCTATAGGCCAGGTATAGATGGATCTATAGGCCAGGTATAGATGGATCTATAGGCCAGGTATAGATGGATCTATAGGCCAGGTATAGATGGATCTATAGGCCAGGTATAGATGGATCTATAGGCCAGGTATAGATGGATCTATAGGCCAGGTATAGATGGATCTATAGGCCAGGTATAGATGGATCTATAGGCCAGGTATAGATGGATCTATAGGCCAGGTATAGATGGATCTATAGGCCAGGTATAGATGGATCTATAGGCCAGGTATAGATGGATCTATAGGCCAGGTATAGATGGATCTATAGGCCAGGTATAGATGGATCTATAGGCCAGGTATAGATGGATCTATAGGCCAGGTATAGATGGATCTATAGGCCAGGTATAGATGGATCTATAGGCCAGGTATAGATGGATCTATAGGCCAGGTATAGATGGATCTATAGGCCAGGTATAGATGGATCTATAGGCCAGGTATAGATGGATCTATAGGCCAGGTATAGATGGATCTATAGGCCAGGTATAGATGGATCTATAGGCCAGGTATAGATGGATCTATAGGCCAGGTATAGATGGATCTATAGGCCAGGTATAGATGGATCTATAGGCCAGGTATAGATGGATCTATAGGCCAGGTATAGATGGATCTATAGGCCAGGTATAGATGGATCTATAGGCCAGGTATAGATGGATCTATAGGCCAGGTATAGATGGATCTATAGGCCAGGTATAGATGGATCTATAGGCCAGGTATAGATGGATCTATAGGCCAGGTATAGATGGATCTATAGGCCAGGTATAGATGGATCTATAGGCCAGGTATAGATGGATCTATAGGCCAGGTATAGATGGATCTATAGGCCAGGTATAGATGGATCTATAGGCCAGGTATAGATGGATCTATAGGCCAGGTATAGATGGATCTATAGGCCAGGTATAGATGGATCTATAGGCCAGGTATAGATGGATCTATAGGCCAGGTATAGATGGATCTATAGGCCAGGTATAGATGGATCTATAGGCCAGGTATAGATGGATCTATAGGCCAGGTATAGATGGATCTATAGGCCAGGTATAGATGGATCTATAGGCCAGGTATAGATGGATCTATAGGCCAGGTATAGATGGATCTATAGGCCAGGTATAGATGGATCTATAGGCCAGGTATAGATGGATCTATAGGCCAGGTATAGATGGATCTATAGGCCAGGTATAGATGGATCTATAGGCCAGGTATAGATGGATCTATAGGCCAGGTATAGATGGATCTATAGGCCAGGTATAGATGGATCTATAGGCCAGGTATAGATGGATCTATAGGCCAGGTATAGATGGATCTATAGGCCAGGTATAGATGGATCTATAGGCCAGGTATAGATGGATCTATAGGCCAGGTATAGATGGATCTATAGGCCAGGTATAGATGGATCTATAGGCCAGGTATAGATGGATCTATAGGCCAGGTATAGATGGATCTATAGGCCAGGTATAGATGGATCTATAGGCCAGGTATAGATGGATCTATAGGCCAGGTATAGATGGATCTATAGGCCAGGTATAGATGGATCTATAGGCCAGGTATAGATGGATCTATAGGCCAGGTATAGATGGATCTATAGGCCAGGTATAGATGGATCTATAGGCCAGGTATAGATGGATCTATAGGCCAGGTATAGATGGATCTATAGGCCAGGTATAGATGGATCTATAGGCCAGGTATAGATGGATCTATAGGCCAGGTATAGATGGATCTATAGGCCAGGTATAGATGGATCTATAGGCCAGGTATAGATGGATCTATAGGCCAGGTATAGATGGATCTATAGGCCAGGTATAGATGGATCTATAGGCCAGGTATAGATGGATCTATAGGCCAGGTATAGATGGATCTATAGGCCAGGTATAGATGGATCTATAGGCCAGGTATAGATGGATCTATAGGCCAGGTATAGATGGATCTATAGGCCAGGTATAGATGGATCTATAGGCCAGGTATAGATGGATCTATAGGCCAGGTATAGATGGATCTATAGGCCAGGTATAGATGGATCTATAGGCCAGGTATAG